>CAJNJA010103697.1:0-18543 GCA_905231915.1 Symbiodinium necroappetens
ACACAGCGGTTCCCTCAGTTAGCCCCGGGTTATAACCATGTTATAACCAGGGAATAACCCGGTTCTAACCCGGTTATAAGTCCTTCTAACCCCTAGCTAACTTTGTGAAAGTTAGCTGGGGGTTAGCGGGAGTTATAAGGTAGTTAGGTCACGGCACAAAAAAGTTAGAAGGGGGTTAGAATGAGTTATGTTTTTCATCGTTTTGAAGGTTTTAAAGTTAGACATGCCAAAACATGCATATAATTTGGCTTCCCGGACAAGACTGGTTGGTATCATTTGGATAGGTTTTCAGTGGTTTTAGCCAGGTTTCTAATAAATGTAGGAATCCGTGGCATCTTTTGGCTCAAGAGCTTTAAAGTTTTTGCCAGGATGACGGCCGTTTTGAGACAAGTCAAGGCCTCGCAGGGGTTCCTGAAGCAAGTGCGTCAGTTGCAGAACTTCGACCAGCTGCAGCAGAAGCAGCACGTCCTCCTCAAGGCGGTGCTGGGCAAGACGTCGGGTTGCAACGCGGATGAGGCTCGCCACATCTGCGAGGCGCTGGACAGCACGCTTTGGACGAAGCCGCAGGTGGACCAGGTGCTGGCAGCTGTAGCTGCGCTCCCGAGCACGGAAGTCATGAGGAAAGGACAGCTGCAAGACTTTACTATGTTTGTTGTCTTTCTGACGCAGACACAATGGGCGGAGTTGGAGAGATGTGGCAGCATAGACCAGGTTTCCGTGAAAGTACTGAGGTACCTCGCGGCCCTTGGCTTGCGACATCCTACAGAACCTACTCTGGGCAATCTCCTCGTCTTCTGCTACATCTTCCTCGGGATGCAGCTGCCAGACCCGGAAAGCTTCCAAGCGGAGTTGGAAACTTTTAAGCCAGCAGCTCGCCGCCTGCTAAGTGCTCACAGAGAGCCTGCGTTTCACTTGCAGGTGCTGCCCTCCAATCCGGCGGCGTTGCCGGTGCAGGTGACCCAGGCCGTGTTTGCGACGGAGGGCCCGTCGGCTGGCAGAATCACGGTGGAGCATCTTTTTTTTGCTTCTCGCAAAGTTCCGCTTCGGAAGACTAGTGCGCACCTGAAGAAGCCGGAGAAAGAAGTGGACCCGGTTTTGGGCGCCTTAGGCGCTTTCGTGCACCGCCTGCAGTCCCAAAGCAGCGGGTCGGGGCCGGCATGGCCTGCACCAGCTCCTCGCCCAGCGCAGCAGCCTCCTGCGATCCTGGACCGCGATCGTCTTCTGGCAATCCAGGACCGGCCTTGCGAGGAGCCGCCGACCGACGAAGCGAAGGAAGAGCAGATCGACGAAGGCAGGGTTGTGGAGGAGCAGGCGGACGTAGAAACCGGCGAGGGTCATGTTTTGCGCCTGCAGAAAGCTCTGTCCGGTCAGTCTGACGAGGCAGCGGGACCGAGGAAGAGACCTGCCGCAGCGAAGCAGCCTTCAGGGGCTTCCCAGAGGCCGATGAAAAGACCTTGTGCTCGCAAGGAAGCTTCGGAGGCCGACGAGGAGGCTGCGGTCTCCGATCACGAGAAGCCTGTTGTCCTGGCAAGCCCCCCGAGAGCCAAGGCGAAGGGCAAAGCGGCTTTGAAGCGACCGGCCGCTGCAGTACTGCAGCGGCCCGCAGCTGCAGCCCCTGCGAGCAGGCAGGCTGTGAAGGGCATGACTTGGGAAGAACGTTTAGAAGCCCGTCCAGCGGGCTGCTCGAAGTGCCACCGACTTCCAGGATGCACACCATCGTGTTTCAAATGAGTCATCCATTATAGGCAGTTTTGCTGAGCATGCGAAGCATGATTTGCGAGGCAACAGATGCTCTTATATGAGTGCATGCAACAGATAGAGCCCAGAACCGTGCAAAAGCAAAAAGATCCTCCAGAATCCTCTTTCAAGCAAAGCGTGCAATGTTACCGCATACTGCTTGCATTCTAGAAACCCTAAGCCCTTGCAGCGCCTACAGCACCCCCAACTGCCGCATCCGCAGCCGTGGGCTCGAAAAAAAAGTGGGCCGAGGCCAGCCCTGGGGCGCCGCGAAGGCCCGGCTCTCCTAGAAACCTCAAACCCTAAACCCTATAGACCCTATTATAGATACCTGGACAACCCGCCCCCCCCATAATTTCAGGCACAATCCCTAAGTGCATGAAAAAAAGGCATTGTTTGCCAAAAGCGCAATCCTTCTGAAAAAAGGTAATCGGCTAAATGCTCGTTCTCGCAAAAAACGTAATCTTCCCACTTGTTTTCACTCTTCAGGACAGCGTGCTCCAAGCAAGTTTCTGCGAAAACTCCTCATTGCAGACCTGCTTCCTAAAGGATGTTAAAGAACCCTGAAGCTTAAATCTTAAACCCCTAAACGAAGCTTATAGCAATTGATATATAAGCTAGGGAACTACTTGAGGAGCCTTTCAAGAAGTAAACGAACCTTCACCAAGTACCTTTGCGTCGTTCGGAGCGAAGCTTGGGAAGGATGAACTCTCCTCGAAACCCTAGCTAGCCGGCCTATGAAATCCTCATTTGCCTCGCAAAGGTGTATGGCTTGGTTGAGAACCCATGGATCGTCGTTGTCTATCTGGGACTTCAAGGGCATCAATAAGTGCATAAAGTAGTGCAATTTCGGTCTCAAACGGAACCCTGCGGTTTGACAATCCATGAGGTGCTGAGCTAGGAAGGCGTACCCTCTAGCGAAAGCCAAACCCGCATGTAGCTGAACCTTGCCACAGTTCAACGGGAGCCAAATGCCGTGACTGTGCATGATTCCGACATAGTCCAAACCCCCACGGATCATCTGGGCTACTGCTCGCAAGAATACCAGATCGGATGCCTGCTTTGGCTCAGCCACATGCTTGGGCACAAGGAAGTCTAGCCATTGCATCAGCATGACGACCTCGCTTCCTTTACAGTTTACCCAAGCAAACTTGGAAGAGGTCTCGAACTTCAGGTTCGCCTTTGTAAAGCATCTCAACGAAGGATTCTTGCCGGAAGCCAAGCACCACAACTTGTAGAGTGAGAACCCCCTGATGAGACGTTGAGTTATGTTCTTGGGCTCCCCCACCGAAAAGTCAAAATAGCCCATCAGTGCCAATCTCACTATCGTGCTCCCAACAGCATCACGGAATATTCCGAATTTCAAAACATGAAAAGGATCATACTTGTAGAGGTTGGCTGGAAAGGTAGTAGAGAACGGGGCCAGATTGAGTGGCGGCGTGCTTTCCCATGGCACTGATGATCCTACGGTGCCCAGCCACTTGGGCGCATCAGATACATCTGTGTAGCTTAAGCCTTCGGCGCCAGCATCACAGAGCGGGCAAATAGGAGCAGCATGGACTGTGCCACTTCGATGGTACGAGCGTGTAAAGCACCCTGCCTCACAATGCCACTCGGCGTCACCTTTAGCCCCCAAGAACACAAACCGGTACCGTGTACCTGATTTCTCGTGCACGAGGCCATGCTGGAAACAGTCTTGCAGATCCACAGCTGCTTGCTTCAACAAGGATGGAAGAACGGATTCATTCTTGTTGTAAACTTTCGAAGGGATTGCTGCAATCAGGAAGCGGCTCAGGTAACTGTGCCCACGATTGTTGTGGCGTTGGGCATTGCCTTTCTTTCTTGGGTTCAGACGAACAGCAGGATCATGAACAGTGCAACTATCGAAGCACATCTGACTGAAGCTCCGCTTCCCGGCTGCACGGCGGCCACAAGACCATTTCAGATGCCCATCATGCATGTCATGCCGTGTGTTGCGACGAGTATCATAGGCAACCTTCTTTAGCATGTCTAGCGGAAGCCCCCAAACAAGTTCAAAGCTCATGACAAAGATCGGGGATTTCTGTAATGTTCTGCCCTTGTCGCCGTGAACCAGAACTGGGATACACATGGATCTATCCTTTGCATCAACTTCGCTATAGATCACGTGTTCCGGATGATGTTTCTGATAACGGCTCCAAAACGTACTGCAAAGATCTCGGGCAGCATCGGAATCCGCCTTCAGCCCCCCAAACAAGACTTCTTCGAAGCTGTTAAGCAAAAGCTTCAGGAAATCTGTGATCTTCAAGTGCGGAATCGTTATGCTGTCCTCGCAGTTGCTCGACGGCACATCCAGAAACGAGATTGGAACCCGGAGGGCCAAGCCATATCTATTGAACAGCCTGTGTGCATTCCGTTCACTATGGCTCTTGTCCACTTTCGCGGCCTCCCGTATGTTCTGAGTAGCACTACCATCAGCAACTACCGCTTCAGCAATCTCGCCGATCACACAAGCGGGAGCCTGGGTTGTGGGTGAATTAAATCGGGTGTTTGAGGTCTAAGACTCGACTATATCTGCTTCGATGGACCCTAAACCCTAAACCCTAAACCCTAAAATTAAGCTTCCTGATTTTAGGTCGATCATCTCTAGGAATTGGTGTTATTCTGGTTAATCTACTCTAGAGCTTTGTGCGGCACCCTGGACCTAGCTAGCCTATTTTCTATAGATTATAATAGATATATATAAAGTCTTGAAGCTAGTTATACTTGGCCTATGTAGATTGAGTTTCACGAAGCCAGACTTTTTATAGGTATATGTCTGGATTAATCTATATTTGGGGCTTGCATGGGCTTCGGGGGCTCGACTATTGTTCGGACTATCAATACGATTTGCTCTGTTGGGGTTTACACATCCGGCTTCGGGGGCCCTTCCTTTTCTTACATTGCAGATCATGAGCTTATAGGATCGCTTAATCCTTTTGGTTTACACGGTATTTCGGAGACTAGGATTCTGTTCGGGTTCTTGTCTAGCTTAGGGGGGATTATTTCGGAATCGGATTGGCGGGATCCGAGACATGCACTCCATCGGCCACTCGCTCAGCCAGAGCACGAAGAGTGTGGCTCGGTTCGGGGTCACCTGCCATGCCACTTCAGGATTTCATAGCCTAAGCAGGTCGTGCTATAGGGATCACACACAGTGTGCACATAAACATGCAGCTAAGCTTTTCGAACGGTGCGTGGTTCAGCTGCTGCACAAATCGGGCTTTATACTCGCTTGCTTGATTTGGCATGATTATCGGACTGACATATAGGGAATGCTTGAAAACAGGTAAAATGATAAGACGATGAACAGGATTGGAGCAAGCCAGCCCACGTGGCCCCTGCTGCCGCGCTCAAAACTCACGAGGCCCTGCAGTGAATCCTTCGCATGAGGCCAGCCTCACCCAAGCTAGGGTCCTTTACAGGATTATGGTGTGTATACTGTATATAACTACGGGGAAGGGCTATCTTCGAAGTGCCAAGCCAGCCCATGTGTAGATCACTGCAACTCTCGAGAAAGGATCTCTGGAAACGACCCTGGCACTCAGCTCTTCTTCGCCCTCTTGGACTGCTCTTGCGGAGGAGGAGCCTTGACTCTCTTAGGATTTGCCTTGGGGGCTGCCTTCCTGGCTTCGGACTTCACCTTCGGGGTCGCGAGGATAGCCCTGGCAAGGATATTCGATAGAATTGTTCGAGTATACTCCCAATGAAAACCCTAAATCCTAAGCCCTAGAAAGCCCTAAACCCTAACCCTAAACCCTAACCCTAAACCCTAATCCTAGCGGTCCTGGCACGGGTCTCCAACTCGGAGGATGTGATGAGCCTCGGGGTGACCATGTATCGCATGACAGCACACAGATTGATTCCAAACGGACACATGACATGATTGGTTGAGCTTGCAGCCACGGTTCAGCCTGCGGCATTTACCCAGCTCCACATCGATGGCATTTTCCATCCTCAGCAACATATATACTAAGTTAATGTCCCTAGAGAAGAGTGCCTTCCGAACCGATTACAGGGCTTTATATGGGATCTATAATTGTCGGCCGGAGCATAATGTTACTTAAGTTCACTAGCCCGGTCACGAGTTTGATTCTACTCTCGTCAGTCCTTTCGGGGTGTAGTAAATTAATTAATGTATTGAATATAATATATATAATGGTTGATATATAAATACAAAATCTCTCTCTCTATATATATATATCATATAAATATAGTATATATATATAATATACACATGGTATATATATATATAGAGTGTGTATATACACTCTATATTTGTCATATATACCCCAAACTTATAGAACCCCTGTATATGAACCCGAAAAAGATTCGAGACTACAGGGATCTGGGTTTACATCAAAAGTTTCATTGTGTGTCATTATGTTGCTCGTTCGGACTTGTGGGTTCCCGACTTAAGCAGCCCAGCAGCTGATCAGTGTAGCCATCCAGCACACCTTCAGCCTTCAAGGCTTGCATCTTTTCGCAGCAAGCATCCACGTCACTGTAGACCGCACGGATCTTCGCATACATCCTTGGCATTCTAGAGATTAATGTAGTTGCAATCGGTGAAATATATTGCATGTGACATAGCATGATGGACACTGAATGCCGAACAAAAGGCTTCTCTTGGAGGTCGTCACTAGGTGTTGGCGGGGGTGGCGGCTGTGGTTGGCTATCATCATCCGTTCGTACTGGAAGCATCTCCCATAGTTTCTTCAACCGCCGAGTGCAAGCTAGAACAGCCTTGTCGACCAATGTTGACGGCTTCGAGGTATCATGCACTTCTGGGTAGCCCAACTTCTTGAGGAGCTTATTCAGGTCCTCATTCAAAGGTCCCGAAGCGACGAGACCATCGGAGTTGTCCTGGAGGGTCTCGGGCCTCGAACCTTAATTGCTCAACCGTAGCAAAGGTATGAACAGCGGCCATGCAGTGGCGATTGCGGCGGCACAGCAACTAAATTGCAAAAGGGCAGCTTGAGCTTTGATCGAGGGCTTCCTCCAAGTCAACCTCCATGTCTAGAGAAGCCCCAAAGGCTTCAGTCTCCATCCTCTCGGTCATTGTCACCCGATCACTCTTCCTCAGGTTGTGAATATCTAGAGTCTGCAGATGTCTATTCGCACAGAGGGTTTGACACCTGCATGTGTGCAGATAGGGAACCTGTTGTGGCCTTTCACTTTGATCTCGCAATAGTAGGTCAGGTGGCCAACCTTGTAGGGGTGCTTCCTCGGATGGATAGCAATCTTTGTTGATGCATGTGTTTCACTACTGGTTTGCAACTATGGCACCGGATTTTGCGCGTGGGGTCCTTCTGCGCCTTCTGAACACACTCATCGATCTCCTCCCTTAGCTAAGCATTCGGGTGATTTAACCATCGTAGAATACAAGGGGCACTTATAATATAAAGTATTGAAGCGTTCTATAGAAATTAATCTATATTATAATTGCGTAGGCCGTGGTGTATACTTCAGGGGTTGAGGGAATTTGGCAGTGCTTTATGAAATACTGCTTCTGGGTTGCTTGGTCATACCCTGATCCTCGGACATCTGCTGCTTGGTAAGGAATTCAAAATCAACCTGCGTCTCCAACTCGAGCTGTTTCTCCCGCTCAATGGAGAACTTGCTGATGAAAATCTCCTTTCAGGGGTGGGTTATATAAATCTATAGTTTAATAGTTTAGGGTCTAGGGCTTAGGGTTTAGGGGTACAATTAAATTACACTATACATGCAACACGGTTCTGTCCGGATTGTTGTCGCAGGCCGCAAACAGCGTGATGACTTTCTCTTTTCCCTCGCCACCACCCGCAAACTGGTCCCTGATGCTTTTTGCCACCCTGTACACCCCCTTGATGGTCGGTTCCATGCACCTCATGATGCGTTTGGTAATGGCACCTGGAGTAGGAGGCGGGGCTTTGCAAGGTGCGGGGGCCTTTGTCTTTGGCTGTGCTGTCACTGCCGCTGCTGCTACCTCAACTCTTGGTGGAGGCGTGGGGGGGGAAATCGATTTTGCGGCTGTGGCTCTCTGGGTGGGTGTCGGTTGGCTGATCTGGCCTGGAGGTGGTGTCGGAGGCGGGGTCGGAGGCGGCATCGTAGGTGGCGTCGGGGATTGAAACAGGCTGCGAGCAGGCCAGGGGTCTTGGGCATCTTGGCTCGATACTGCCAGTGGAGACAGTTGTTCTGTTGGGGTCGTTGGGATGCCATCGGGGCTCGTGAGTTCAGGCTTGAGTGTCAGGCCTGGCATCAGGGGTGCTTGCTGAGTCTGCATGATAGCATCTGTCTCCTGCAGGGTGGTCTGAAGCTCTGCCTGAAGTTGGGACAGCCTTGCTTGCGCTTTCTTCAGCTCCTCCTTTTTGGCCTTGTGTGCCTCTATTTCAGCTACTGTTGCTGCACGTGTCTGTGCCCGTCGAAGAGCCTCAGCATTTTCCTGTGCCATTGTTTGCTCAGCCCTTTCCTTCATGAGTCGCTCTGTCTCTGCCTTTTCCTGTTCCTTCCGAAGATCCTCGGCATCGGCCCTTTCCTTGGCCAATCGGTCTGACTTTGCCTTTTGCCTTTCCACCTCCTTGAGAACCTCGGCCTGTTCCTTGATCATCCTCTCTCTCTCTGCCTTTTGCTCTGCCAGAAGAACCTCAGCCCTTTCCTTCATCACTCGCTCTGTCTCTGCTTTTTCCTGTGCCAAGCGAAGAAGCTTAGCTTGCTCCTTTGCCCGGCCCTCTGACTCCTCCTCCACCCGTCGAAGAGCCTGAGCCCTTTCCTCTACCAGTTGTGCTTGCTCTGCCTGTTGCTCTGCCAGAAGAAGCTTGGCCCTTTCCACGGCTAGTTGATCTGCCTCTGCCTTTGCTCTCGCCTGTCGCTCCGACTCCGCCTGTGCTAAAAGAACATCGGCATTTGCCTCTGCCTCTGCACTTTCTTGGGCCCGTCGCTCTGACTCAGCTTTGTCCTCTGGCTTGCTAGGTGCTTCTTCTGCCGCCTCCCCTCACAGGTGCATATATATATATAAAGCACAGAATCCGCGACACATGTATGCATCGATCATTAGAACGAATCCAAGGTCCAGCGAGCCTTCCTGATGTCCTCGAGCAGCATGGTCAGCAGCGGCTTCCTGTAGATGCACTTAAAGGAGGATCGAAATAGGCCTAGGAAAGGATTATTATATACAGGGTTTAGTACTCTAGATCTAGCTTATGAGCTGTGTTAGTCATGATGCTAGGATATGAATCTTTATGGTATAATTATATACCCAAGGTCGGAGACATTTTCGGTCGAGGGTGGACTTTTGTGCATGCGGCTACGGTTCCCTGTCAGGGGCATTGTGGACTTAAGGTTTAATATATATATATGGTGTATATAATATATTTATTTATAGGGTTCAGGGATTATATAGAACCTCGATCAGCCCGACTTCAGACTGCGATTGTATAGGAACCCTGGGGGGTTCGATCTGGGTTTAAGAAAACAAACATGCGGCGTTAGACTCGCTTGGTACGGTGTTGTAGACTCCAGGGTGTAGCTGGGGGGTCTAGCTAGGGTTTACACGGCTTACTGCTGGTACACCACCATGCAAGCAGTAGCAGCAAGCAATAGCAACAAATAGATCTATCGCACGAGTATATCATGCATAAAAAGTCAGCACAGAAACCTAAACCCCAAACTCTAAACCCTAAACTGTACAGCTGAACCCCAAAGTTTGAACCCTAAGCTGTACAGCTTGGTCTATTGACACCCGCTTGGAGGCCCAGGGGACTTAGCAAGTCGGGTATGATATAATTATATAGGGTAACTCCACTTAGGGTACTGTGTGTGCACGTGGGCGTGCGTGTGTTTGTTTCTGCGTGTGTGCGTCCGTGCGTCTGTGCCTCTGTGCGTGCACACGTGTGCGCGCGTGTGTGTGTGTGTGTCTCTGTTTGTGTGTTTGATTGTTTTTGTTTGTTTGTTTGTTTGTTTGCTTGCGTGTTGTTTGTTTGTTTGTGTGTGTGTGTGTCTGTCTGTGTGTGTGTGTCTGCGTGTGCATGTGTGCCTGTGTGTGGGATACTTGCGAGTTAACTGATCAACCATAGGAAGTTTAGGGTTTATATTGGGTTTAGGGTTGGTCTTGAATCCAAATGAATCCACAAGAACTGCAATACATCATGCAACCCAGGTGAAGCCTTCGCTTCCTGCAGGAGGGCGTGCTTCTTTTTGAGAGCCTGGGCAAATGTATGCGTGGCTTGCTTCTCTAAAGGGGTTGTGTACCTAGCCTCGATTTGCTTCAAGATTTCCTGCTCATCGCCATCATCTTCTTTCTTCACCACACCATGCTTTGCGATACCTAGGAGGATGTTGGCGCCCCGGTCCAGGGATTCCCTGGACTGGCCCACCGTGCTAGTAGACCTGCCGGGCTCCATTTGGGGAGGTAGCTTAAGCCGATCCGAACCTGATGGCACACACGTCGAGGGAGCATGAAAATGGTAGCGTAGGTGCTGTCCGCCAATTTCCGGCATTTGCCCGCCAATTTCCGGCATCTCGCCGCCAGTTTCCGCAATCGTTTCGGGGCCTGTTTTCCCGCACCAGTGCCTGTTGAACCCCGCAAATCACAAAATCGAGCCCCAACCAGGCAGCTATTTTGTCAAAACCGAGCCCAGCCAAGCCCTGCCTAGCCCAACACAGGGTTGCAAAGCTGGTTCTGTGTACACTAGCGAGGGCCCTGAAGTCTAGAGATCACCATTCTGCAGAGCCCTGGTGCGGTTCCAGGAAAGGCAGGTCCCGAGGAAAGCGGTACTTGTGAATTAACTGCTTGAACTCCCTAGGAACCTTCACATTCCGTGCCGTTCTCATATACAAGACAGCCTGGCCCAGATTGGCTTCTTCCCAGTCTGTTTCATCCCAGGACAGCTCATTAAAGACATCTTGGAGAGGCTTGTCGGAGTTCGGGATGGCCACCTGCAGCAGCTGGGCTCGATGGGGTTTTCGGGTTTAGGGTTTACAGAGGGGGGGTTTCTAGGGTTATAGGGTTTATAGGATATATACGATAGACATCACTGTAGCCGCCTGCACAGAAGGTCCTGGCTGTTCTCGGCAGGGTTCCAGCAAATCCACCATCTTTCGGGCGAAGAGAGGAGGATAGATCCTAGGCTTTGTAAACAGATGGATCCTACGTAATTTGGGCACTGCCTACTTAAATTTGTGTACATTTAATGAGCCTGGCAGCCCACTGGCTTTGAGGTCTTTGGTGCCATGCCACTTTTGCTTTCCAAAGCGATCGAAGTATTTCTTGCTGAGCTTCTTGCCTGCCACACGTTGCTCCCCAACTGGCTTTCCACAGTCGAAGACCCGAATATAGGGCGATGTAGACCACAACAAGGTTTTCTTCGGGTTCCGGTGTCCATGATGGCACATATAGAACTTCTGGATGTATACCTTAGGAAGCATAGGCTTTAATACGAATCCTACCATCCTGTCAATGCATATCTCGAGACTACAAGAAATTCAAAGACCAGTTGCAGGAACACCATGTTCTTTCAGCACAGAAGACACCCAAGAAAACCGGGGATAGTAGCCCAGCACCGAGCTCCCCGGATTCTCCACGAAGAAGTGGTGGCCGAGAACGGACAGCAGGACCAGGAGTAGACAGGTCCTGGGAGGGAAGGGTTACAGGCCCCAGTTTCGAAGATTATTGGTCTTTCCTATATATAGATCTAGGGACCCCTTTAAAGCCAAAGTATCTATACTATATAAAGGGAGCCTTTGTGGAAGATGCTTGGGCAGCCGGGGGGGGGTTAAGGTTTTAGGAGCTCAGAGTTGAATGACTCTCAGGGTGTCCGGTTTTCCGGGTCTCGAAGCAAGCAAAGGGTTTAGGGTTTAGGGGTTTAGGGTTTTAGGGTTTTAGGGGTTAGGGTTTAGGGTTTGTTTAGGGTTTAGGATTCTTCAGCAGGACCTTTTGGATGAGGATGTCGCAGAGGTTGTTTCGGCGTTTTCGTTATGGACGGCCCAGGTCCCTAAAATTTCGGAAAATTTAGAGGCCTGGGTCCTTAGAGCCCAGGCCTCTAAATTTTCGGAANNGGCTTTAGGGGTTTAGGGTTAAGGGTTTAGGGTTTAGGGGTTTAGAGGTTTAGGGTTTAGGGGTTTAGGGTTTGAGGTTTAGGGCAACCCTAAACCCATAGTTATTGACCTACTGGTTTGTACAGCGATCTACGGCGACCTCTCGATTCGCCCCACCTGACTAAGATCGGGTTTCCGTAAAGGGTTTCCTGGTTTAGGGTTTAGGAAAGGGTCACTTTATAATATTAAGGTTTTATATGTATTTAGTTGAGTTGTTGGGGTACTTGCTCCACGGGAAGAACAGGGCTCCGTAGTGGTTTAAAGGGTGTATATAATTTGGATTATATATAGGGTTATATGGTTTAGGACTTTATTAGGGTTCGAAAGCATTGTCCTGGATGTTGCCTCGTTCGCATCGGAGACTGAATCAACCTCCCAATCACCCCACGGAAGTAGCTCCGACCGCTTACTGCTGCCTTTGTTTATCCCGACGAACGTGCTGCACTCGATGCCGAGGATGGCAATCGCCCCTTGAGCGGAGCCACTGAGAATCATCAGGACGGCCAACCTCGGCAGCAGTGAGAATCATGTATACATGTATACATACACTGCATGTGTGGCACCTGAAGCTGAACATAATGTGTAGCTGGGAAACACGAAGCCAGAGCTCTCATTCATGTGCAGGGACGACGTCTCATGCGGATCGTACTTTTGATCAGCAGCTACAGCCTGATACCCTGCAGCCTGGGCCAACCTTGTAATCCGTGCCCGCCCTGCAAATAGTTCAATGACATCGAAAGCCTCATTGCAGAACGGTGGTTTCGGATCCAGCCAGTATGCCAGGAGGACGAGGGCCACAAATGCCTTGGCTGGCGGGGCATGGAGGGGTCTTGGTTGCACCTTATCTGCCTGCAACAAAGTAACCTTCGGGACTCCGAGGGCGATCAGTTTCCGGATGCAAGCATCGAAAGTGATTTCGTCAATCATTGCTGGCCAGGAAGGAATCGGACCAACTAGAATCTCTAGACTGCTGCACGGGTGTCTGCAAGTGTGCCGGAGACATGCCTATCCATCGATGTATGCATGCAACCATGCATTATCACATGATCCATGCGATCGGTTCCTGCGTGGGACCTTGCGCGTGCTTGAGTTCCTGGAGGTTCTCGATCGAGCAAACCATGCAGCCACACTGCTTCCAAGGGCTTAGGGCTTAGGGTTTAGGGATCGAATGGCTTAGGATAAGGCACTCATGGGGTTTATTTCAGGATTGGGTTTATCTACCCCTATTTAAATATATAAACCCTTTAGCAAACCTTTTAAATATAAACCCGATAAAAAAATTAATCTATATAAACCCGATATCAAAAGGGGCCCTCCTGGACTTTAAGGCTTTATGAGGGATTTCGAAGTTCAGCAGGATTTTGGGCGGCCTGTATTGGGGTTCGAGGTGGGACTGCCGGGCTTCATACATGCTAGCATGATACACCCACTGTGTGTGTGTGTGCATGTGTGTGCGAATTTATATGTGTATATATATATAGTTATAGGCTCTTCTTTTTTAATCATATTATATTCAATATATATATATATATAATATCAATGATCACACACACACATGCATGCACACTCACACAATACCCACGTACATACTAAGATTAGATCCGACCCCCATGCAACGATAAAATGAACTAGCACAATAGACCTGATCATGCTGGAAGCCAGACGTGCAAACCTTCTGTGTTTCTGTGTGCGGTGTGTACCACATGCTTAAGTTTCCCATCTTACATATAATATCTATATATTGAAAACCATGGATAAATATCGATGTATATAACCCTAAACCCTAAACCCTATACATACCCTATAGAACCCTAAAGACACTAAACCGTGTAGAATAACAGCCATTATTATATGAATTTGTATAGACACCCTATATTAAATATCATAACAATTAATCCTGCTATAGTGTAGCTCTCGAGCAGATCTGAACCCGAAGCCGAAGCCAAAGATAAAGGGCCCGAAGAAAGGATATCCACTGAGGCCCCCGAACCCCTACAATAATTAACCCTTGAAGCACCGAAAGCCCAACAGTGCAAGCGAGCCGGGTGCCACCTTGATCCAAGGCTTCTGCCACCAGCCCTCGGCGGGCCAAGAAGCCTTGTCCAGGTCGCATCGAGCCTCGGCCAAGAGGGGATTAAGTGTTGTGTTCTCTCACCCATAGTTTGGCGGACATGCTTGCAATCGGCAGACTACATGTGCACCGCATTTTTTGTCAGGCTTGCTGCTGCATGCTTAAGACGATAAGATCTGGGCCCCCACGTGCAAGAGCTACTCTCACCTTCAGCCACCCGAGCAAAAGCTGCACGATCACTGGCTCACGTGAGCAGAGCATCTGTAAATTAGGAATATATAAAATAAATCGGCACGAACAAAAACCATTCTATGGCATATCGCGCTCTTCCCCGGTCAGCCCGACTCCTCCGGAGTCGGATGCTTCAGGTACTCCTGTGCAGCCTTCTTCGCTACCTTGATGCATGCCTCAAGCGATGCAGCCTTCCCCATTCGTGGCTTGGCCAGCATCCAGAAGCCGTCCTGTTCCGAAGAAGAGTGTAGCGGGAACACGGGGTGCACAACTATATGCATGCATGTTGATCGATTAACACATCACACATGCATGTAACTGTCCTGGTGTGAAGCTGCATACTTCGCAAATAGCTGGGCATTGTACACATCCCTGATGGCTGTCCAATGATTCAAGCTCTTCTCCGTCTTGGGCTTCGCACGTCTTGCAAAGCTCTTCTCATCATCACTGTGCCGTTTGCGCTTCCGAACCTCAGCACCCTCACCTGCGGGGGCAGCCTTGCTGGGTGTCTCAGGTTTGCTCGCCTTGGCCTTCGCGGATGACTTGGGCTTCGCGCTGCTTGCTTTCACTTTGGCCTTCGGGGATGCTTTGGCCTGGGGCTTGCTCGGGGAGCTCTTGCTGGGTGAGGCTTTTGATGGCAATTCCTGAGCAGCCTTCGCCACCTTAGCCTTAGCTTTCGCTTTCGGGGCCTTCTTGGGCGGGGATACTTTCTGAGGAGTCTCGACATGCTCCTCCTCATGACCCTTGGCTTTCGGCTTCGGGGATGGGGTCTGCAGATCAGCATCCGAGGTCACACCACGGCGTCCTCGGCCACATTTGTGACCACCCTTCTCTGCGTGGCCTCTGCCACGGCCTCTGCCACGGCCCCTTCCACGGCCGCCTCGGCCACGACTCTTGGTTGCAGACGGCTTGTCATCATCTGCTTCACCTTCAGCAGGCTCATGGCCACGACCATTCGTGCAGATTCCGTGCTGCTCAGTGGGCGATGGATTGCCCTGAAGGAGACAAGATCTCTGAAACTCCCAAGTCAAACAAGCATCTCATGCTGTAGATGCACAATCTAAAGACAAGAGACCTTGAAATTGAGCACATCGAACTCCTCCTCAGGCTTCTTAAGCACCTCGCCCTCCGGCTCGGGATTGCAACCTGGTTCAACCGTAACCGGCTCAGGGACAGCTGGGGCTTGAGAAGAATTAGCCGTAGATTCCGTGGGTCGCAGCTTGGGCTCCACCTCAGGCTTCTTCGCAACCACCTCGCCCTCCGGCGCCGGATTGCAACGAGGTTCAACCGTAACCGGATCAAGGACAGCGGGGGCTTCAGAGGGAGCTGTAGATTCCGTAGGTCGCAGTTCCAAGGGTTCCGAAGGTTCATCTTCATGTAGATCGGGCAAAGGAAGTGGCTCCTGCCGAGCTTTCCCAGAACATGTTTGCAGCTGCTAGAGAAGCACAAATCTTAAGGGCAGGACACATATTTTACACAGTATCCGCTCATGCTGCTAATGTCCTCCTCCAAGCTCAGGGAAACAGAATTGCATTCATCATCACTGATTTCGATGTAACCTTCTGGTTCACCAAAGCCCACTGACATAATATCAAAGGGAACGGTGTCGGTGACGGCAGGGTCTGGGGCTCCTAAGATGGAACTGCAGGTCTACAAATCCAAGATCCAAAGCATTGTTGTTCTCACTCGAGCAATGATGAATGCACCGACAAGATGCGGTTTGCTCGCAGACGTCGGTGATCCTCTAAGTGATTCCTGAGTCTTGGAACTTGGGAATGAAGATGCTATCCAAACCTTCAATATGCTAGCTTTTGCAAATCAAGTTTCTCTAGAATCTCCAATTGCTGCTGCATGGCCCTGAGCTCAGCATCCAAGGGGTCTTCGGCCACTGCAGCTGACCCAGCGACTGGACCTGGTCCATCAGCCTCTGGGGCAGCATCATAAGCATCCTCAGCAGCAAAATAACCATCAGCATCATCACCGATCTCGCCCTCGGGCTCTGGTTCTGCTGCCACTCCCCAAGCCGCTGTCATCACATCGAACAAGACATGTAGAGAGCGATCCTTGATTCACATTCCATGCAAACCGCAATCGATCATTGTGTACACACGTGTAGCTACACAAACTGTCATCACTTCATGTTTAAGTTTGGCAAAGCGCTCGGAGGGCCCCTATGGGAGCCTTCCAGCGTCTCATCGCCAGGGTGGCCAACCTCTTGATTCCCCAGCTGTCCACATAGACAGCCACGGTCTGGGCTTTGCCACCACCACTCAGCATCTGGTGGGCTGTAGATACCTGAGATAGCTTAAGGAGCTTCGTTGGTTTGGTGATCACAGTTTCTGTTGAATGTGTGCATATAGATACAATGATTTCGGGTTTAGGGTTCTGTAGATATATATATTATATATCAATAGGGATATTCTATAGGGTTTAGGAATTAAGTTGCCTAGCCTCCTATGAAGACAAGTAGCTTCCCGCTTCAGAAAGTCGATAGACATACTCTTAGGCACTGGAGTCACCTCACCCCAGACCTGTAGAGCAACCTGCAACACGTCGACATTCATTGACAGCGCCTTCATAGATGCAACACCAACCAGCTGTGGCGACGGCCACCTAAGCAAATGGCCTTTGTTGTCCCGGTAAGAAGCTCTGACTTGATTGCTGCCTTCGAAAGCCTTGGCAAGAACATCTTCATCTGGCCAGGCTGGTCCGGTGCGTGTCCTGCGGATGCGTACAGGCACCTCCACGGCATCAACGGTATCAGGGCTTTCGGACATGACTGCACTATGGAGCCCTGCTGCAGCCCAAATCCTGCGAAGTACATCCAATGCTTTCCCACAACGTACCAGATAATTCAACTTCAACGATTAAGCTGAGATAGCTGAGTGAGTGACCAGCACAGCTCGGGATCGTCACGGCATTCCAGGGACACCTGGGCACTTAAGTCTGGGTTTAGGGTTGTATATGGGCTTATATAGGGGTTTATGGGTTTGGGGTTTTGTTCAGGCTAAAGCACTGGTGCGAGCAAAGCCGAATCATCTAACCATGGCTGGGACCCCCACCCACGGAACTCAGTCAGGATCAACAGCAAAACGATCCTGCAGGTGGCATGCAACACTTAGCAGAATTATGCTATAGAGCGTCCGGGCCTTCGGAAAATCGACGTGTCAGGCCGCAGCGGCCACGGCATTCAGGACCTGCGATGGCGCAGGCTTAGCATGAGCACCGGTGGAAAAAAAGACCGATCGATTCCTGCGGCTAGCTTGCTTTTCAAGCTAAAGCACCATTTTTCCCAAGCCCCTCAACATGCAGGTTCCCTGCACTGCTCGATCACTCGTGCCTGCTGCATCAGCCTACACGCTGTAAAGTCCCTCCTACGATTGCTCCTGCAGAACTCTGCTTTCACTGACCATCTGGAAGCGGCTCATCGATCAAAAGCCCACCTGGAGGGATTGTTTCGAAGCGAAATCAAGCTCGAGTGTCAAAGTGCGTATGCACAGCAGGTTTTGGCGAAAAACAAGCCTTGCCCATGCTCAAACAAATCAGAGAAGTGTTTGCAGATGCCATCCACTTGTATGTTCATCACCACATCAGCAAGCACCTGGTCGGCCGAGGGAAGCTCCTCCCATGATTGTTTATCTCTCGGTTCGGATGAATGTGCAAAAGCAGAGATCGAATCAAGCCATGCACTCCTTGTAATCGAAGTACATTGCCTCCACTGCAGCATTCCAAAAAGCATCTGGCATTGCCATGAGTCCTGCCGAAAACGACAATTAAGCAACCTTAAGGAGAAACCCGCGGCACAGCTGAAGATTATGATGAGGTGCTGTCCTGCTTTGTGAGCAAGGTTCACACCTATTGGCGAGCATTCAGTCAGCACTTTCGCTGCCATTGCGAAAAACCCGCGAGGAACCTTCTCTTTTGCTTTGATCAACCGATGTCTGAAATTCATACAATTCTGCAAACTCCAGAGCAGCAAGCTGATGCACCGCAAGCTAATGCAGGGCGGAGGGCTGACCCGGAGAGGCCAAGCATGGAAGCCCCAAAGGGCAACCCAAAGAAGCAAGCACAGCTGAGGATGGCCCGGCAATCACATGCTGAATCTCGATCTTGCCTGCACTCTCCTATATCCCTGTATCAGACCTTAACTAACATAAAACTTAGCAGAATCCCACTCAAACCTCTTCAAAACCCTTTAAAAGCCAAAAAAGGTAACATTACGTTTTTTATGCGTTTTAAGCCTTATAACCATTTATTCTGAAATGTATGGTTATTCTAGAGGCTTGGGTGGTCAAGGTAGAAGCCCAAACCCTAAACCCTAGACGCCTAAACCCTACCGCTGTGTCTAAACCTTCCAGAAAACGGAAAATATAGATATAGATATAGATATATATATATATATCTAAAACATA
>CAJNJA010103708.1:7382-18542 GCA_905231915.1 Symbiodinium necroappetens
ACATTACATACATGCATACATATGTACATACATGCATGCATGCATGCATGCATGCATGCATGCATGCATGCATGCCTGCCTACACACACACACATGCATACACCCGACTTTCATATACCAAACACACACACAAACAAACAAACAAATAAAGGGCCAACATACATACAAACCACAGCAAAGATATCTATATCTAGATATGTGTATCTGCATATATATATATATAGAATATGTGTATACATATCAGTGGCTTACCGTCTTGCCGCCCTAAACCCTAAACCCTGGCAGCCGCCTTTTTATTATTCTTGCTGCGGCGGCTGAAGCTCTCGCCGCTGACGATCGCTGCCCTTGGACTTCGGATTGCTACGCCTTTTGGGGGTGTTCCAAACAGAATCTAAGTACCTTTAAGGCTGCCATTGCCCACAAGGGTCCTAAGCACCTAAGTACCTTTGAGGCTGCCTTTAGGGGCTTAGGTTTAGGGTTCATTTTTAAGGGTTCTGCAGGTTCCTAAGTACCTTTTGTGGTAGAATGTGGGGCTAGGTTAGGGATTACTGCCATGATTGGGGGATAGTGTCCCCCATAACAGTACCAGTGCTGATTATACAGGCTCGACTGCAGCGCTTCAACCGGTGTCCAGAAATGGAGCTAGAAGACAGTTCTCTATTGTTTATCATAGTGCTACCCTTCTGGTTTCTACAGTCGGTTGTGTACTTCTTCCGGATCCTGTCCTCACATGAGGCACCAGTGTTGGCAAGCGACTGCTGACATGATTGCGTGCTTCTTCCGGAATAGCGCGCATGCCAAGCTACGACTTAGAATGTTGGTTTCTTCTGGTTGGCGTCTGCTATTTCCCTTATTATGCAACACACAACAACGAAGCCTTCTGCTACGATAAAGACCTGCTGAGAGGTTATGCATCGAAAGGCTCTGAGCTCAAGGCAGCAACGCCTCCAACAGAGGGAGGTCATAGTAGATTCCCTGGCTTCCGGGTTCAGGGTTTGATGTTGAGGGTTAAGGGTTTAAGCTGTGCCTTGCGGCCTTTGCGCTGGAATGGGGGACAGGTTTAGGCTTGGACAATACTCCTTCACGAGGACAGTGAAGCATGCTGGCTTTAACCTTTGCAAAGACTCCTGCAACAATCCCCAAGCAAGGAATGCAATAATGTGAAGCTATGCTGCATTCTACACCATGGTCTTCGCGAGTCCATAGTTGCGGAGTTTGCGCTTCGGCATGTGCAGAAGCAAGTACCCAGGCCATACCGAATGCCCGATGCCACCCTGAAGCCCCCAAAAACCCTCAAACCCCAAGTCGGAATCGACCTTTATTTTGACCCCTATACCTACAATCTCAAGCGGAACTCCTGAACCTACCCCCACTTACAATCTCCAGCGGGAACCCTCAAACAACCCAAAACCACGGCGTGACAGGTCAACCCTGGGCAGCCTTGATCTGTTGAAGCACGTCGTGCAAGAAGAGGCCCTGCACGCCAGAGCTAGAATCGGAGATTGGCCGTTAGGAAAGGTTATCGATAAAGACCATGGCCTTAAACCCTGAACCCTAAACCCCTAAACCCTAAACCCAGCGAGCTCGACATGTTCTTTGTGGAAAGCCTAAACCCTAAAAGTTCCAAATCAGGTTTCGAGGGTTTAGGGGGCTAAGTGCGGAGAGCTTAGCTCAAACAGTCGGATGAATCGGTCACAAGGCTTTGGTACATCGACCCTGCTGCTCTCGCCATGTGCACTGCCTTCTAGCTCTAGGTACCCAGGCCCAACAACTTGGGGGAAAAATAGATTTCTTTTTTTTTGATATTGGGTGGTTGCACAAGGAAGCTACGACAGCAAAAACAAACATAAACGGCCAACAGGTAGACCTAGTGACCTAGTTCTACTACCCTGACAGCTATGACGGTCAACAACCATGTCTCCAAACGTAGCAGGAGCTGAACCGTGGTGAACGACAACGAAGCCCACATCGACATCGGAGTTTCAGAGCTTCGGAAAATTCCGGACCCTAAATGCTACCTACATCGTCGGATTCTGAATAAACGGAGCCCGCAGGGGGGTGGGCGTGAATTTTAAGACACGCCATGCGGAACCTTTTGACACAACACATATAAACTGCATATTCTCCTGATGGACTCTTACAAAACCCCTTGACACCCCTTGTAATGCAAGGGACACCGATTTTTCAGAAGGTGCTATAGAGGACGGGAAAATAGTATTGTAGTTATACTACAATGTGCTCCATAAACCCCTAGTCTAGCTAGTAAGGCTCCTACAGTACCCTATAAGCCCATATAAATCCCTTATAGAACCCTTTAAGGGGCCCTTAAAGGAGCCGAAATCCTTTAAAGGGCCCTTTAAAGGAGCCGATGCTTTAAAGAAGGCACCCTGGCCTCCAGCAGCCGCTGCCCCACCAAAGGATGGCCCGCTTGATGCCCAAAGCCTGGGCTTTGAAGCAACCAGGATTAGGGTTTAGGGTTTAAGGTTTAGGGTTTAAGGTTTAGGATTTAAGGTTTAGGGAATAAGGTTTAGGGTTTAGGGAATAAGGTTTAGGATTTAGGGTTTAAGGTTGGGGTTTAGGATTAATGTTTGGGGTTTAGGGCCCTTTTCCGTCTGCACGAAGTCTAGGGTTTGGGGTTCAGGGTTCTTAAACTTTTCTTGCACAAGGGTTCCTTAAAGGAACAGGTAAACACAAAATATCAAAATCTGGAGCTCCTCAGCCCAGAAGCCGCAAAGACCGTCGGGATGTGCGAAGTGGCTCACGAGGACTTGGTACCTCCATTGGTTTAGGGTTTAGGGCTTAACTGGCTCACAAGGACTCGGTACCTCGGTAGGTTTAGTAGTTTAGGGTTTAGGGCTTTGGTTGCAACTGGGGTCTACAAGGTTTAGGGTTTCAGGCTTATTTAGGTTTAGGGCTTAGGGCTTCGGGTTTATACAGTCTAAGGCCTGGGTCAGGGCTATATGGTTCGGGGCTTTGGCGGCAGAGTGGCTCACGAGAACTTGGTATCTCGATAAGCTTAGGGTTTAGGGCAATGGGTGCATAGGGTCTCTACGGTTTTGGGTCCACGATCTAATCGCTTCCCCCAATAATTTGGGGCCAATCCTCCCGAAATCATCCATGCACTTTAAAACCTAATCTGCATTAGGGGGGCAGCAGGAGCTGGAGCAAGAGCAAGATCCCTCAAGAGTGACAGTAGAGATGAACATATCCCCAAATAATTTAAAAACACATTCCGAATTCTTATTGGGGCAAGGGCAAGGGGGGCTCCCCGTTTTTATGTTAGGTGGAAGGGATTATTTCGGGGCACAGGGTGCGATGCTGCGTAAGGTGCGGCCATGCTAGTAAGTATCGGAAGGGCAGAAGCAACAGCCGTCGTGGACGTGGTCATCGGCACAGCACTAGAAGTACCAGTAGAAGTCGTCGGGGAGCAGCAACGGCAACGCAGCGAGGTCGGCCGGCTGATGGATCTTGCACTACCTCGAACGTACCTTTAACTAACTATGGGATTTCGGGCATATTCCTTGTTCTGGGTGGTGCAGGATTTAGTCCAACGGCAGCGGTATGAGTCCACGGCACATCAGACAGACATCAGCACTGGGTAAGCCCTCCAGAGCCGTTTCGCGTGAAGTCTTTAACGGCTAAACCGATCACCTAAGCCCAAAACCTGTGTAGGGTTTAGGGTTTAGGGTTTAGGCTGTAGGGTTTACAACATTCCAACAATAGTTCTTGGTGCTCCGCGTCTCAGAAGACTTCCTGAATAAGAAGAATTCCTGAAAGCCTTCAGGAAACCGCCAGAGTTTCAAGCTCGGCCAGTGCACCGAAACGCCAACAGAAACCCAAAAAGCAGAAAATGCGGCTTCCTCAGCGCCTCTGGAAACCTTTCACAGACCCTAAAACCCTGAAACCCCCAAACCTTACGCCCTCAAGGACCTCCATTCTGAATCTCGCAACTTCCCCAGTCCCCTGGCACCTATGAAACTGTCCGGCCCGAAACCCCAAGCCACCAAAAACATCTACGTAGGCTTTAGGGCTCAGGGTTTTGGCTTCAGGGTTCAGGGTTTAGCGTTTAGGGTTCAGGGTTTAGGGTTCAGGGCTCTAGCCCCGAACGCCCTGAATTAACAAAACAGACCTACGCCTGCGCCATCAGCAACCCGCACAGTGACTGGCTTTTGTAAAAACCCTTGTTAAAAACCCAGAGTACAGAGTGTATCTGGGTAGTTTCAGAAAGGACCGCAATGTAGCCTTCTCCCGCCCACTTATGAACAACCGGTCTTCTTATCTGAGCTGCCAACTTGAACGACTTCTCCCTTCCTTTATCTTCCCAGCCTGGGTTCGGGTTTTAGGCTTCGGGTTGTTCAAACAGGATACCAACCATTTGAGGCAGTTTGCAATCAGTCAAGCTTTCGGGTTGGGGGTTTGAGGTTTCGGGCTTAAGGCATGGGTCACGAAAAACACGCTACTAAATCGCAAGCTGCAAAGCCGAATCGATTGAGCTCAAACTTTACATAATTGCAGAAGTAGTTCGTGCGTGAGATGAAAGCTTTCGTAAAGCTTGAAGGTTTGGATATGGGGGGGGTCTTCCGAATCGCCGTGTAGACGCACTTCGCCAGAAAACCTTTTGAGAGTATCTTTGCCCCTGAAAGCCCTTAAGCCTTAATCCCCAAAACCTCTTCCCAACTCGAAAATACCCCAAACCCAAAACCCAAAACCCTAAACCCCAAACCCTAAACCCTAAACCCCCAACCCCCAAAACCCCAAACCCTAAACCCTAAACCCCAAACCCCAAACCCTAAACCCCAAACCCTAAAAACCCTAAAAACCCTAAACATCCTAAAATTCCTAAAAATCTAAAAAATCCTAAAAACCCTAAAAGCCCCAAAGGCCCGGAACTCTGATATCCTCACGCAAATCCCCGAAGCCCCCGCTCTAAACTCCGCAGCAACCCTAGAAGCCTCAATGGCCCCTGGAAAGCCCTATTAGGGTTTAGAGTTTAGGGTCTAGGGGTTTAGGGTTTAGGATTTAAAGTTTAGGGTTTGGGGTTTAGGGTTTAGAGTTTAAGGTTTTGGGGTTTAGGGTTTGGGGGCCCATATCCCAAACCCTGACTCTTTGGGATCCTCCAAGGATCGGAGCGTGGAATCTGAGCGCCGAACTTCCAAAGCCACAGCCTCCTTCGAGTAGTCTTTTTCGGGGTTTAGGGAGTTTAGGGATTTAGGGTTTAGGGTTTGAGGGGTTTAGAGGTTAAGGGGTTTAGGGGTTGAGGAAGTTTCGGAAGTTTAGGGTTTTAGGAAGTTTAGGGTTTAGGGTCTTTTGGGAGTTCTGGGGTTCATTGAAGGCTTCTTTTCGGGTTCCTTTAAACGTTCGATACGCAGAAAAAAGTTTAGGATTTCGGTTCTTAGAGGCATGTCTAATGGTTCGAGAATTCCATAACGGTTTAGGGCTTCGGTTCTTACAGGCCGGTATGAAGTTTAGTGAAGGTGTAAGAGGACTAGCCATCTGCCTAGGAACCTCGGCGGGTGCGGCTCTCTTGAAAGTTCTGGATCAAGCAACGGCTCAACATGTTGTAGGTTTTGAACTCTTCGGTTTAGAAGTGTATGATGTCATGATTATTGAAACTTGAAACCCAAACCCTAAACGGCCCTGAGCCCTAAACCCTAAATCTCAACTCGGATGGAACCTTGAGTAAGAGCTTCTTTTTACTCACCGGCGTCTTGAGAGTCGGGTCTGCGGAGTTTCCATGGAAGTCAACGGACGAAGATTTCGGTGTCGGGTGTGTGGCAGCGGACGTCGCAGTCGATGTAGCGCCTTGCGCATCCTTTTGGCAAAACGGAAGTGTTATGTGGCCTCTTCTGCAGTGAGAGCTGTCGTTGGCGTATTGGCCGCTGGCTATGCTGCCGTGGAGATGCTCATTGGTAGCTGGTAGCTCTTGCCCATGAACAACGCCCCCGCGCTGGCGCCTATCAGGCCCGAGGTCGTGGCCGAGGTGGCTGCAGGCCCCACCGAGCAATAAACAGGCATTTGTCACCTTCTGCTTTTCTTCGCAGACACAGGGGAATCCTTTCCCCCTTTGAACATCGTGAGAATCGGCAGAGGTTGTCCGGAGAAAGCCTGAACGCTAATGAAGCTGTACCCTGAACCCCGAATCCAGAGTTCCGGGTGTGGGGCATAAATTCCAAATTGCTAGGGTTTAGGGTATAGGGCTAGGGCTTATAGGGTTTAGGTGTAAATTTTAGGATTGTAGGGTGTAGAGTTGACGGGAGTCTCGATGTGCCTGGAAGACCGGGAGGTCACCCCGAACACCAGTTTCAAAGCACATCACCTCTCATGTAAAAGTTGTCAAACCCTAAACCTAAAAGCCTCCTCGAAATCTGGACTTTAACAGACTCCAAGACCCTTGAACCCTGAACCCGAGAGCACTGGAGCTCTGCCTAAAGCCCAGAAACCAAAACCTTGACGTCTGGAATTCTCTGAAACCCTAAACCCTACCTGAACCCGCAAATAACCTGCCTCTTTTGGGGTTTAGGGTGTAATTAGGGCTTCTTCATATAATTCCGGAAAAGGGGGTCAGAGCTACATACAGGTAAGCCTTCCCCAAAGCAACTCTCATGCCATCCTGCGGCAAACCCAGGGCCCATCGCGTCACAGTAGCCCTGGCATGGGTTTAGGGTTTATGTAGGTTTAGGTTTTTGCTTTGAAGTGCAGGTTTAGGGTTTAGGGTTTAAGGGAAGTCTGGCAGGCTTAAATCTCGTTTCGGGCTGAAGGAGGGGATTGCCTAGTGCTTGTATATGCTGTACGAGACACTGCAATAGTCATTGCATTAGGTGGTCCCAACACTGTAAACAAGTCATGGTAGGGAAAAAATCGTGTATAATCAGTATATGCCAAGACTAACAGCAGCAGTAAAACTGCAGCAAGAATGGGGACACAGTTTTACAATGTGTCCTCAACTGGAGCTGGTTTCCTAGCCAATGCTCTATCGCTTTCTGAAAAATGCCATCCAAACGCCTGGTTTGTTAGTTCACTACACAGGCTTATGACTGCAGTCATGCAGTCTCCAATACCCTGTAATTAGCGAACGATGCTAATGCGGCTGTTTCAATGTTACTCTCAGCTTCTGATACGATTCCCACACTCGCTTCTTCAAAACAAATGACAGCACATCTCTATCTATCTATCCATCCATGCATCGATATATCCATGCCTATACCCTAAGTTGTATGGCCCTAAACCCTAAATCCCTCTTGTTGAAA
The DNA here is from genome assembly GCA_905231915.1 of Symbiodinium necroappetens. NCBI lineage: Eukaryota > Dinophyceae > Suessiales > Symbiodiniaceae > Symbiodinium > Symbiodinium necroappetens. The sequence goes on from CAJNJA010103708.1 coordinate 14,630, forward strand.
GGATGGGAACGGAAAGACTCGGAAAGACTATGTTGGGCACGCAGACATGCAAGACCGGCCCCACAGTTTAGGAGTAGCTTCTTCAAGCTCAAAGGGTCCCTAAGCACCTCAAACCGAAGAGAATAGGCTTTCTATATTAGGAATTATACCAATATTATGATTTTGGGAAGTATATCCCCCATGAAGGCACCTAGAAATCCTTTGCGTGAACTAGTAAATTCGTGAAGAACCCCCTCCCGGAACCCAAAACCGACATTGCGGTTCCGCCCCGGGGGCCCGGAGGCCAACGTTAAAGCTCTTTTTCGAAACAAACCAATCTGCTAATGAATACCTGGCCCCCCTAAACCCTGAACCCTAAACCCCAAACCCCGAACCCTAAACCCCTATACCCCTAAACCCTAAACCCCTAAACCCTAAACCCTGAACCCTGAACCCTGAAGCCTAAACCAAGAGGGAAACAAGAAGCTCTTTCTGCAATACTGGCTCCCGGTTCCCCCTTCGCGCGGTAGATGATAAGAGTGAGCTTCTAGACCCAAGAGAAACCTAGGAATAAAAAGGGTGCCCTTTTTGGTTTAAAGGACTTTATAAGGGAACCTGAACCCTAAAAAGGGAATAAGGGCTTACTCTGGGTCCTAGGCTTTCAAACCAAGACGTAGCACTTACGGTTTCGGGTTTATGTGCACATATGCCTCTGTGACCTGTACATGTGTACGTACATATACGCATACATACAGACACACGCGTGCTTTTGTAGTATCGGGGGCTTTGCAAACATGGGTCCAAGGCTTCCGAACACCTCAACCCCAAACCCTACCTAGACCCTAAAGAACCTACCTTTTTTCAGGAGATACATAAGGAAAAAGGAGCCCTAAAGGCTCCAGGTACATTCTGAAGCCCGGAATCTGACATCGTAACCCTACTGCCTGACTGTCTTGGGACAGGCGCGGCACACCAAGGAAGTTCCGGGGAAGTAGTGGCTACTTCATGGGCTTTTACAAGTAGAATAGGGGTCATTGGACGGCTTCCACTCAAAGGGGGCTTGATAATTAAGATAGGGTTTCGGGTAATAGTCAGGAACCTGCGGCTTAATACTGCGAATTATGGGCTTCTATACCAGGCCTTCCTTGAATCTTGCAGTGTCTTCGTTTGCTGAGATCAAGCTGAATCAAGCTGGTGTGCGTTTGCACGGTTTTGGATTGTGTTCATACGTTTTCCATCGGATTTCAATGTAGGACCCCTGCGTACTCTGATTGTAGTCTATGCTAAAACATGCTAAAACTGTACCGGGCTTCTATACAAGGCATGCGGGGCCCTCAACCCTACACTCTTCGATGCTGTTTCAGGCTGTCAAGAAGAACATACCGTAGGTTCTATCCTCCAACTTGCCTCTCTCCACCACTGCCTGAGAAATATCATCGCAACCCAGTACCAACCTTTCGGCCTACCAGTCGCAGTACACTTTAAATTTCGTGCCTCTGTCCCTAAACCCTAAACCCCTAAACCCTAAACTCTAAACCTGTCCAAAAAAGGAGTCTGAAATTACCTTCGAGCTTTGCTTCGACCCTAAGTGTATATGCTGAACCCACTTGACACAAATGGCTTCGCCACGCCCATCCAACCCTTGAAAGGAACCCTTAAAGGAACCCTCAAAAGGAACCCTGAAAAGGAACCCTCAAAAGGAACCCTTAAAGGAACAAACTCCGACTTCCCACCCAGCCCCCTCACCAGCTCATGAAGCTTCGGCGCGATCTCTTCTAAGTAAAGCTCCTCCACCGGATGCACCTCAAAGGCGACTTCGCGTCAATCTTTTTCGTAGGAGGTTTTTAAAGGGATCTATAAGGGGTTTCTATAAGGGTACTAGAAGGGTTCTATATGGGGGTTCCATCTTTTTGTGTGCCGTGGCTTTTTTTGGTTTCAAGCCCATCCTGTTGATGATATACATCCTGCATTACCTCAAGGACCGACCCTAAACTATGGGACTTAGGGTATATTCCTTGTTAAGGGTAATGCAGGCTTTATATCCTCAACAGTCCAGATTCCGGATTTCGGGTTTGTCCTTTGCTGTGCGGCTTGGTGCTTGGGTTGCCGTCTTCAATGAGTTGGCTGGAAAGTAATGGGTCCAGGGAGTAGACTTCCACTGCTTGACTTGCCGATTTCAGTCTTACATATGTCAGTATGTATGTATGTATGTATGTATGTATGTGTGTATGTATGTATGTATGTATGTATGTATGTATGTATGTATGTATGTATGTATGTGTGTGTGTGTATGTACATGTGTGTATGTGTACATATGTATATATATATATGGACATTCATAGACATGGATATCCCTTTTTACGTAGAGCTGCTGCGTGTGATTTTGTGTATGTGTGTCTGTGCAAGCGAGCTGCAGACATGTGATGGCATTGCCAGGTTTGGGCTCAAGCTTAACGTCTGAAGATGCCGAGCGAAGCATGCAGGGCATCTAGGCCCCAAGCTGTTCTTATGCCAAGGTGTACATTTCCGGTGCGGGATGGTGCGCAGAACCTGCTGATGTATTCCTTACTTGCAGGGTATTGGGCGCTCTGAGGTACGACCATGCCTGAACCGTGGCGGAACTCTGTTATGCGTGACACTACATGCTCCGAAAATAACTCTGTGTAATCTTTTGGGGAAACTCCTGCCAACACATGCGTAGTGAGACTCCGTTTTTGCTAGCGCACGAGCTGTTCCGACATGACGGGACTGTGGCCATTGTGGAGTGATTGCCTCGCCAAGCAACTTCACAACAAAGCTTCACCATCGGCTTTGCGTGGAGCTTCTTCGGAGCTTCCCAATGCAAGTAAACCTAATGCAGATCCTGAACACGAGGATCCTGTTAAAGTCTTAGAAAGCCCAGTAGGAAGGAATCCAAAATTTTGGTACGGCGAGAAAGGTGGTGTACTGGGTCTCTGCAACGGTCATCCCCGAAATTTCCGACACTCCTCAAAGTCAGTGAAGTGCTGGACACAGCGTAATTCACCCCTAAACTCTAAACTTTCCCAAGCCCTGTCGCTCTCCTTTTCTCCGGTGCTTCCACCCAGGGGGTCTCAAAGATGAAAAGGAAAAGCGAGGTGACGGGATCCTGGCAAACCTATGCATCGTATGGTTGATGATATAAATCCTGCATTACCCATGATAAGGAATATACCTGTAATTCCCATAGTTCAGGTTCCTTCAGGTAATGCAGGATTTATATCATCAACAGTATGTCTTCGGAACTGCAAGGGGCTTATCAGAGTACTGCAGGGCCTTGAAGCATAGAACACGTAGGGTTCGGGGAGTAGAGTATAGAATGAATATAATAAGGAGCCCTGAGGGGCAGTTTCGTGGGTTTCTATTCAGGCTTCCATATTTCAGCAAAGGAGAGAGGGTTTAGGACTTATATGGTTGGTTCGATGGAAGGAGTATGTGTCAGCCCTGACACCAAGACCCTGCCTGTTTGACACAGGAATCAAGTCAATGTCCCACCTTAGGGCTCCGCAACGTGCGACCAGAACTAGCATAGGGTGGGGACAAGGGCTTTCGAGCGTAAACTGAGTAAGGCAGTCCGTCTAGAACCCTGCCTTCAAGGAGCCATGGACCCGAAATAAACACGTAAGAAGAACCCCTAAGCCCTGAACCTCTAAACCCCCTGGCCCTAAACCCCAAAACCCCTAAACACCCCGAAGCCCCCAAACCACTCAACCCGACTCAACCCCTAAACCCTAAACCCCAATAGAAGCCTGTTTTCAAGGAGTCCTAAACCCTTAACCCTGTACCCTAAACCCTATACCCTGAACCCTATACCCTAAACCCTAAACCCTATACCCTAAACTCAAGGCTTAGGCCGCCCCCCTACAGTGGGGGGGCGGCGCTTAAGCCCCTCGACCTCTATGGCGCAAGTCGACCC
>CAJNJA010103719.1:4497-18542 GCA_905231915.1 Symbiodinium necroappetens
AGGGCTCTACTTGAAGGTTCATGGGTAGCTATAAGTGGGGTAAGAAGTCCCCTAATATCCAACCTTTAAACTTCTTGGGTTCGTTTAATTTCCCTGGCTTATTGGGGCTTTAGGGTTCTAAGTCCCCCCATATAGGTTATAACTATAGTTGCCCTACTTCTAACCCTATACTTGTAACTAACCCTAAACCCTAAATCCTAAACCCTAAGCCCTAAACTTTTAACTAACCCTAAACCTTAAACCCCAAACCCTAAACCCTAAACCCTAAACTCCCTAAACAACTAACCATGAACCTCCAAGTATAGTGGGGGCGGAATGTCAAAGCAAAGCCCTTGGCGTCTCTGGCCGCTTGGAATCAGACTCTTGCTCCGCCAAAGTTTACTTTGTAGGGTAGACTGGGTTTAGGGGTTGAGGGTTTTGGGTTTTGGGTTTTGGGTAAGTCTTGGGTTTAGGGTTTAGGGGTTTAGGGTAGACTCCCCAACACTACGTAGAATCCTGAATCGACGCCTTAGTACAAAGGATCCGACTAGTCTTGTTTACGGATCCGCAAGGAATGCTACAGTGAATCCCGGAAAGTTGGAACATGGGCTTGGGACAGTTAGTGTTGGGATTCCCTCTACTTTGCCTTAAGGGCAGGAGAATAATTATGTTCCAACTTTCTGGCTTCTGCTTTAATGGTGTGAGGGCCAGTACGGAATATACCCGCTTAAGAAACCACGTGTACGTCAGCATGGTACCCAATTCGGTTCACAGCTTGCAACAATAGAACTGACCTAAACCCTTACTATTTTAGTGTTCAGTTTTTACGCGGGCCTAGTGTCATCGGTGTTCCCAATGATCTACTATTCTGAGGGCCTTACCAAAGAAAACTAGAGGGTATGAACCTGCTAGTTCATTCGGTTTGGCGGCGAAGTACAGGTACACCTTGGAGCGACCCTAAACCTTAAACCCGAAACCCCGAAACCCTAAACCCGATGAAAGAGACACCGGAAGTCAGGAGATTAGATAGCCAGGCAGAGGGAGCGAAGAGCCTGTCTTGGTCGATCGTTTGTCACACAGCCTGAACCCTAAACTCTAAACCTTAAATCCTAAACCCAAAACCTTAAATCCTAAACCCTAAACCCTGGACCTTAACTCCTAAACCCTGAACCTTAAACCTTAACCCCTACACCCTAAACCCTAATAAACCCTATAACCCTAAACCCTAATAAACCCTATAACCCTAAACCCTAATAAACCCTATAACCCTCAACCCTAGTAAACCCTATAACCCTAAACCCTAATAAACCCTAATAAACCCTATAACCCTAAACCCTAATGAGCCCTATAACCCTAAACCCTAATAAACCCTATAACCCTAAACCCTAATAAACCCTATAACCCTAAACCCTAATAAACCCTATAACCCTAAACCCTAACAAACCCTATAACCCTAAACCCTAATAAACCCTATAACCCTAAACCCTTTGCTCGGAGGGCTGACGTACCTACGCGCAGGTGTTCATTTCGGGTTTAGGGCGTGGAGTTTTAGGTATAGGGTGGGTTTTGGGTTTTGGGTTTAAGGTTTAGGGCTTAGGGTTTAGAGTTCAGGGTTTTAGGGTTTTGGGTTTAGGGTTTTGAGTTTTGAGTTTAGGGTTTTAGGGTGTTCCAGATGCTGTTCTTTGCACTTCAGCGCGTGTGCCTGTCCCGGGTCTCTCTGTGTGTGTGTGTGTGCGTGTATGTGTGTATGCGTGTGTGTGTGTATCTGTGTGTGTGTGTTTGTTTTGTGTCATCATAAACAAGTCTGTGCGCCATTCAATCACAAGCTGTGCTCTATTCAGAATGTCGAGATTCGGAAATCCCTTAGCTCAGTACCCTCTAGTAGAGATTTCATTGCAGGGCTCGACAAGAAACTCGCAACATCTCAGCATGAAGCAGCAAGTGTCCATGTTGTTAAAGCCACAAAGTTCGCTGAGGCTTTAGGGTTTTTAGCTTTAACGACATTTTATAGGGTTTAGGGATTTAGGGAACTGTATGGTTTGACATCCTGAAACCGACAGCGACTCAACTCTATCAGCCTTGTCGGAACTCAACCCTCGGACAAACGTTCGTTGGATCCCGCCTCCCATGGCGCCTCGGGAGCGCGCGCGTCTTCTTTAAGAACTGCGCAAGGAATGTTGAAGCCCTGCCATAGAACGTTTGAACACCGATACATGCCCGGTAGGCCCCGCAGAGTACTCTCATGCCCTTTTTTAGATCTGGTGTCTCCGTATTGGAACTGCAAAAAAGGATCATGTATGGTACCTTTCTTGCGAAACGGTTCCACAACCTGGTAACATCGTAGGGCTTATCGGATGGCTGCAAGCGACTTGTGTTATAGGTGTTTCGGACTTCCTTGCTGTAAAACCCCCCCATAGCATCCTCAGAAAAAAACCTACCCTGGCCCTATGACCCCAATATATTCGGATCCAGATCAAGAACCCGAAAGGAGACCCAGGGCGTTCTATTCGATTCAGACATTGGGGGAGTTTATGTGCTTCGTAATTCTAGGTAGCATTAGGGAGACCCCTTGAAGGGGACCCTTCCTAATCCTACTTATGACTCTCTTAAATTAAAAGGGACCTTATTGAGAGGGTCTATATGCTCACGGGTCCCCTCAAATCCTAGCTCCCACATAAGGTCGGCTATGAAGCAGGCAGGTGGAGCCCAATGCTCGCCAATCCCCAAAAATCCGACGCCCCTGACTCATACACCAAGTTTGCCCAGAGAGCTTTAATACAACCCATATAGACCCTAAGAATCCCAAGCCCTGAGTATCCCTGAACCCTAAACCCGAAAAGAGAGAAGAACCTTCTGACAAAAAAGGCAGGGTCTTTGGGATGTAGGACCTTAAGATTCTATGGGGCTGTTTGGGTGTAGGCTTCAGGGCTCTGTGACGGTTTAGAGTTCATGGTTAAGGGTTTGGGGTTTCGGGTTTAGGGTTTGCTCGAACTCTTCGCATCGGAACCCCTATGACTTCTGCGGCACTCCACACCCCACCGCCCTCAACTTTCAGAAAATCCCGATCCCAGCGAGCCCAATACCCCTTAAATAAGGAATATACCTTAAATTTTTGGGGCCTTAATATTGTGATTTAAGGTCTATTCCTGAATAAAGGGATCCTAAACCCTAAACCCCTAACCCCTAAACCCTAAACCCTAGGTATATTCCTTAGTTAAGGGGTATTGGGCTCTCTGGGATCTGCTCTGTGTATTCCTGTGCCTTTCGGCCGCAAGACTTTGGAGTCGTGACTTGGGCTTTAAGAAATTCATCCCGTAACCTATCAAAACCTACCTTTTTGTAGGGCCCCTATAAACTCCATTTCAGGGTTTATAGTAAGAACCTACACAAAGTAGCTTATCGTAGCTTAAGATCTTAAGGTATAGGTTTAAGATGCATTTGCGAGGGGCTACGCGCTTTGTTTCTTCAGCCGCGCCCCCGATGTTTGGGCTTTAGCGCTGCAGGGTTTGTGGGCATTGTGTGAAACGTTGAAAATCCCGTGGTCGTGAGGTTTCATATGAGACGTTCCGAAAATTAGGCTACCTTATTTTGGGGTCCTTCTAGTAAGGATCCTCCTATCTAGGGTACTATATTAGGGTCTCTTAAAATTTCGGAAACCCCCATAGGAGAGTGTATCCTACCCGGCCTTGGGATCGGCTTACGGAAGCCCCTTTTGGGGGGGGGTGCAGACGGTCTTAGGGGCCTAGGGTTTTAGGGGTTTAGGGTTTTAGGAGTTTAGGGTTTAGGGCCTATAGGGTTTTAGGGGTTTGGGGTTTGGGGTGCAGACCTAGACGGGAACATTCTACAGAGTATCCTCGAATGAGCTGTCGGTTGTGTCTCAGCGGCTTCAGACAAATCTCTTCAGTAGGAACTGCGCGCGGCTGTGGCTGTCGCGGAGTCTTCAATTTCGCTAGAAACCCTCATGGACAGCGGGCGATGCGGCGCCGAAAGGGAGAGCGAGCCTCGGTGGACTTTGTAGGGGCGGTTTAGGGTTTGAGGTTTAGGCTGGGGTTTAGGATTTAGGACTTAGGGTGGGGTTCTACAAGGGTTACTATAGGGGCTGGGTCTCATAGGGTTCTTATGGGTCGCTTCAAGGTTGTATATGGCTAATTTTTAAAAGAGCGGGTTTTAGCGGATTTTTCAATTGGGCGTGACAGGTTTTTTTCAGAAGGGTTCTTTATGAGATCGCCCTAAACCCTAAACCCTACATCATGGATTATAGTAGCACTGCCGTTGAATTGCCAACACCCCGGAACCTAGAAGAACGACAAACCCTGACGTCCGAGGTCGAAAAAGTGTAGCTTCCGTGGTTTTTCATATGCATAACATAGTTGGAATAGGGTTTGGGGGTATGCATTACTGTACCTATAACAAGGAGCTCCCAAAACCCTATTCGAATTATCAAGGCCCCTACAATACACAGCCCTGTGACTCAAGACTCACGACCCCTCGGTAAATCCATGTCCAAAGTGAGCGCAGTTGGTGTTTCACGTTCGCAGGGCAGGGCGGGACCAAGCAAAGCCAGAAGCCCTGAAGCAGGTATCTTTACATCCCACAACCTTATGAAGCCTAAACAGCCTTAAGCCTAGATCGCAAAACCCTATAAACCTTGAACCTGAAAGCAACCCTTCTTCGAAAAGATGTTCTCCGTCCGAAGCCCTGCTCATAAAGCAGGATCCTCAGTAGCCAGTCGGCTTTTGAGGCACTTATGGTCAACATCAAACCCTACACCCTAAGCCACCACTCTTCGACCCTAAAACCCTAAACCTTAGACCTGAAATTGAAAAACGAGCCTCTTCAAGAGTCCCTCAAGGAACCCCACAGCAGCTTAAAGTGAACGCCGAACTTTAAGCCTCTGCCCTTCCAAAATCATCCCACATCCGCACAGACCCTAAACCCTGAACTCTAAACTCTAAACCCTTAAACCCCCCTAAACACCTCAACCCTAACCCCTAAACCCTAAACCCCGAAGCCCCTAAACCCCTAAACCCCTAAACCTAAACCCCTAAACCCTAAAACCCTACACCCCTCAACCCTAAACCCGAAACCCCTAGACCCCAAAACTCCTAAACCCCTCAACCTTCCCAAACGCCTAAACCCCAAATCCCCGATTTTGAAGCTGAAGACCTTGCATTGAAGCCCTAAAGCCCTAAACTCCCAAAGAACCTACCCTTTTAAGACCGTATATATATATATAAAGAAATCATAATAAGGAGCTCTACCTTGTTTAGATAGGTTCTTTGGGGTCAACCCCAAAATCCCAAGGCCTCAAAGGCCCGTTCAAGATTTGAGGTGTAGGATTAAGGGTTTAGGATTTAGTGGTAGGGGGTCGGCGCAGGAGTCGAAGTCCCACCTTCCCAGCCCAAATATTACAAACCTTTGACGGGTTTAGGGTTATCTACCCCTCTACCCCCCCCTCAGCAAGGGGGGAGCACAATTTTTTGGTGTGCTATGATTTTAAGGTCCGGGACCGCAAGTTTAAACCCGAATCCTTATTTGTTTTGAGCTCCGGCCTTTACTTTCCAGCTGCAACTCCTGCCATAGGCTCCTAAGTAGTTCCTTTTTGTGGTTTATATTTGGAATCCTCTAAAGGTAACCCCAAAAAGGAGCTACTAACCTGACGAGCCCCTCCCCTGCAAAAATAAAGCACCTTTCCCTGAAGCCTCAAAGCGTCAAAGCCTAAGCCTTGAATCCTGAGGCCTTAAGCCCTGAAACCTTTCAAACTCTAGAGCCAAAACTGGCGCAAAACCTTGAAACCACGGGTTTTCGGGGTTTTAGTTTTTTTTTTTGGGTTCAGGGGTTTTGGGTGTTTAGGTTTTTTCCGGGATTTAGGACCTCAATCCTAGTGAAGCTTAACAAGCCCTGCCACCACAGACGGCCCTAAACCCTGAAATCCTGGACCCAGAATCCCCAACACGCGACATGCTGTCACATCGCCGGCTCAACTCATGGGAAGCCCAATGCCAAGCTGCCGTTTGCAGCCACTTCCCAGGCTCGTGGCTTATGGGTTGTGTCGAGGCTTTGAGGGTGCAGTTGTTGAGTTGTTGGGGGGTGAGGTATTCAGAGGGTGTCAAGTTAGGCAGGGACTATGACTCTGATTTAGCGTTTATACGTTGTTTTTTTTGGGCGGGGGTTGAGAAGACAGACCTCCTAAACCCTCAACGCGTCTTTTTTTGCGATCTTTCATGTTTGTCAGGTGCTTCAACCATTTTTTGTTTTGTTCATGGCGGTTTCAAGGCGCCACTTCTCGATAGCAGTGTTCCCGAAGGGGATCCCTTCTTGGGGATGCTACACGGTTTAGGGTTTAGGGTTTTGGGTTTAGGGTTTAGAGGTTTTAGGGTTTTGGTTTAGGGTTTATAGGGTTTAGGAATCTTATAAACCCCAAGCCCCAAAAACCTTAAACCCTGAACCCTATAATGTTGGGTGTGTAGGCTTCTTTATTTCAGGCCCATTTCAGGCTCTCGGGTTGGTTTACAGTTGTGGGAGGTCGTGGGTGCTACGGCCTCCCCCCCTCCAATTTAGGGTTTAGGGTGGTGGGTTTTGGGTTTTCTTGGGGGTTTAAAGCTTTGGTTTAAAGGTTTAGAGCATGGCTTTGGTTAAGCCTTGTCACCGCCCTGGCTGGTGTTTGTTCCGGTTCCTTCCTGCTACCTAAACCCTAAAACCCCAAGCCCTAAACCCCTAACCCTAAACTCCTTAAACCTTAACGAAAGGGCTCAGGGCTCGGAAGATGATGAAATGGTATCGCCGCCCTTCATTTGAGTGGCCCTGGTCTCCGACACCATCGACGTCGAAGCTCCCCAGAGAACCCAATATCCCTTAATTTTAAACACTGCGCGTCGTCCGCAGAAAGAGGGTTCGCCAAATCAAACGTCCAGAGGGCATGCCCTAGACCCTTATTTAGGCCCTACCTACAGAAATCAAAGCCTAAACCATCCTAAGCCCTAAGACTCTAAACCTCAAAGTAAAGCCGTTAAACCCTGAACTCACACGAAGCCTGAGCGGAGGGCTCGACCAGGTTGAAGCCATGGACGACGAAAAAGCAGAGGCCAAAAAGGCAGCATCCGACCTGAATTCGGGGAAGTGTTATGGGTTTTTTTCTTCGGGTAGAGGGCTTAGGGGGCTGAGTAGGTAGCTGTTTTAGCCTTTTGGGGTTCGTATAGTCCTAAACCCTAAACCCTAAACCTTAAACCCTAAACCCTAAACCCTAAGCCATAGCTGAAAGGTTCACCTTTTCAGGTCTATGCGTATCCACAAGTTCAAGTCAACGACTGGGGTTCTGGAATGGTAGGGTTTGCGGTGTCTCCCAGAGGCGGTGGTGGGACTCAAAGTTGGACAACTTTGGACCCTTAAGCCTAAACCCCTAAACCCCTAAACCTCTACACCCTAAACCCCTACACCCTAAACCCCTAAACCCCTAAACCCTAAATCCTCTGCGTTTTAGGATGGAGGCTTTCTTTTGGTTTCCAGCAGTTTAGAGACATCTTTGGACCCCGGGTTAAAGGAGGTGGATTTGACAAGAGGTCAAGATCGATAGATAGATAGATACATATATAGGTAGATACATATATATATATATGGATATATACATACATATAGGTAGACAGATATATAGATAGATAGTGTTGATCTGAGCTCTGAAGTTTGGAGATGGACGGTCTAGGGCGCTTCGGGCATCGGGCGTCATATTGGAGCTGGTTCTTAGCGGGCTCTCCGAGCTAGGGGTCTAGAACTCAGTGTGCTTGGGGTGTAGGGCGTAGGGTTTGGGGTTTAGGGTGTAGGGTTTAGAGTTAGGGGTGTAACTGTAGGGTTTAGGGTTTAGGGCTTAGGGTTTACAGGCATAGCCTGTAGGGTGTAGGGTTGGGGTGTAGGGTTTAGGGTGCTACTGCTATGACCAACTTCTGAGTATTGGTGGTTGTAATCGTCGGACAACTCGGGTATTATCTTAGTAGCTGAGTAGGTAACCTGTAACCTGGGGATCCCTTTAAGGAGTTAGGGTTGGGCTTATAGAATCCTACCATAATTGAAAGGTTAACCTTTTTTTGGGCTAGGGTACTCAGCCCCTAAGGTATAGTTCAGGTGGGTCATAGGAGCCTTATAGAAGGTTTACATACCTTATAGAAGCCTTTTTGAAGCTCTATATACCCTAAACTCCCCACCTGTAGTTTCCTTTAACTTAGGACGAAGAAATGTTTTGGTTTGATGTTGTGGCCTCTTACTTGGCCCCTCTAAGACAAATAGTCAGAGCAAATATAATCATGCTGATCCTCTTATTCATCTTTATTGTGGAGAGCTCAGGAAAACATGAACCTGCGTCGGGTGGCGTTGAAGGTTAGGGGCTTGGCACGTAGAAGTCTGAATAACTAATAATTAGCACATGGGTGGTTCTCTAAAGTAGGGTCCCATTTAGGGTCCTCATTATAAGGGTGCCGTACTATATTGGGGACCTAAAAACGGAGTAGAGAACTACCCACATAATAATACTATTTCTCAGGGCTCCTTGTTGCAGTTATAGGATGATATACCCCGGAGCCCTACTCTCATCGTGAAGGCCGTTAAGGCCCGTATAGTAGGCCTGTCGTCTGCATGAGTCCTTTCGAGACAAACGGATAGATCGATTATCAGAGCACCAGGTACGGAACCACACGACTGTCGGTCTGTTTTCTGGGGTTGTGGAGTTTTAGCTTCTGATTAGCGACTAATTATGTTCATCTGTTTTCCTTATACATGCTGCTGGAACCACAACTAGCTTCGCGGCCCAAACACATAAGCTAGTGCGCTTATGGGTACATATGGGCAGTATACCTTAAGGACCAGATGACCCTTAAAAGTAGGGGCCCTATACCCTTACACTATGAATCCTTATATGGTATATGAACCTTTAAACCCCTTTAAGGGTTCTTTTCGTCCCTAAGGTAAGGTTCATATAGGAATTAAAGGAGCAGCACACCTAGGCCCTAAACCCGCAACGTACTACAGAGGCCTGAGATACGAATCCAATACTATTCCTGAGGGTTCCTGCTTCAGTTAAAGTGGGATATTCAGGCCTAAACCCTAAGCCCTAAGAGCCCTATTCTATTCCGGCCCTATATTCGGCAACTGGGTCCTGAAGGGTCTCGGAACTTCCTGAACTCAGGAGCCTGGGTAGCCAACTCGGAGCCCAGGACCCTACATTTTATCTTCTAAAGAGCCTTTTCAAATACAGGGAAACCGCCCACCTCGCAACGCCCCGCATATTACTTGCCTGCTCCGATCCTGCTGAAGAAAGGCGCACAGCCCCCGACCGGTTGCCCTCAATTCGGTAATATTCCGTAGATCCTAGCAAGAGAAATTCAGAAACCTCATAGAATCTACGGAAGCATCTGTTCCATTGGGAGGGGGCCACACCGGGTTCTCGCATGCACAAATTCCCATGAAGCTCTTAGAAGGCCCGTTTTGAAGCCCTCATCTGACGATGATACGGCCGTTATCAGCTGACTTTAAGCCCTCTGAAGACGAGGCCTTGCCAAATCAGTTTTTGTTTCCAGTTCTTTGTTCGAGTCGGGGTAGTTTTCTACATTAGATAGATTAGGCTCCCCTTTAGGGTCCTTGTTTTCAAGGGTGCCGTACTGTTTTGGGGACCGAAAAAAGCGACCCTAATGTCGAGAGCTTCCCATTCGTACTACTCTCTAAACCCTAAACCTCCAAACCCTAGCTATTACAGGAACCCTTATAGATCTTTCATAGGATCCCTTTATAGTAGACGCCCCAAAAGTTGGAAACCCAGTAGCCTCAATCCTTCAGAGTGCTATATAGGGAATCCCAGCACTAGGTGTCCTTAATCCGATTTCCAACTTTTGGCGGTCCTAGACCCTAAACCCTAAACTCCTAAACCCCTAAACCCTAAACCCTAAACCCCTAAACCCCTCAAACCTAAATTGTTGCTTTAAAAGCTTGCCTGGTTCACCAGTTCTCTCTTGGCACTCTGGCTCCAGCGCTAAATTTAGGACATTGTCACGTGGGTAGCTACCGTTATAGGAGCCTTTTCGACGTCTATATAAGCTTTATAGAAGCTCTATATACCCTAAACCCTAAAACCCTAAACCCTAAAACCCTAAACCCTAAACCTTAAAACCCTAAACCCTAAACCCTAAAACCCTAAACCCTAAACCCTAAAAACCTAAACCCTAAACTCCCCACCCGTAGTTTCCTTTAACTAAAGGTTTCAGAGCCAGCTTCGAGCCCCAGTGAAGTTTCGGACTCGGAGTTCAGGCGTTTAGAGTTTTTTTTTAGGCTTTTCGGGCTTAGGGTTTAGGGTTTAGGGTTTAGGGCTTAGGGTTTAGGGTTTAGGGTTTAGGGTTAGGGTTGAGGAGTTTAGAGGTTCGGCTTTCGTGCAAGAAGCTGTGGATATTTAGGGTTTAGGGTTTTAGTTCCCGTCCGCCATCATGGCCTGTGAGTGCTGCTGCGGGCTGGCGAAGCTTCTTGCAGGGGTGGACGTCAGGTTTTTGCTGGGGCTTCGGAAACACAAGTGGCTTGGTTCTGGATGTTCCTTGAAAATTTTTCTAGTTGTGTTCTAAGATTCTAGTATACAGCCAACCGTGTTCACTAGGCAACCAGTAGCTGTCTAATAAAATAAAGGGTATGGGGCTTCGTATTCCGATGTGCTTCCTGGAACCCTAAATAACCCTAAACCCCTAAACCCTAAACCAGGCAAGCTCAGCAGTAAGGTACCCCTAAACCCCGAAACCCTAAACCCCTAAACCCCTAAACCCTAAGCCCCCTAAACCCCCTATAAACCCTAAACAAGGTGGCCCATCAACGAGTGGAATGCGCAGTATGAAGAAGATGCGGTGGATCCGGAGATTGAGATTTTGGATGCGCACCACCACTTCTTCGACTTCAGGAACCACGACAAAGGCTTGCCTTTTCCAAGGTGGGTCCTCAAGCTCACGTACCTGCAGCATCCAGGCTGTTTTGAGTCCATTACTATAGGTGCTCAAATAATTACCAATACCATTTTGGGGTTCCTTTATGATAAATATAGTATAATGTACCCCACAAATGGCCAAAACCCTATTCTATTTATTTAGACTCCTACATTACACTGGTCATGCTTCTGAGTGTAGTATAGGAGTTTTTCAGCAAAGAAGAGTGGATCCTTGTACGCCAAACTAAACCCTAAACCTAAACCCTAAACCCTAAACCCTAAACCCCGAACGGATAAGAAGCAGCTAAACCTCGAAGCCGCGAGATCCTCCAACGCTACAGCCCTAAACCCGGAGCCCTGAGCCCTGAACCTCGGGAACCTCCGATCCTTGTTTACCGAGACCGCTGAAGCCTAAACCCTACCTGAACCCCAAAAATCCTACCCTTGTAGGGATTTAGGGTTTAGGGTTAAGGTCTTGTATCAAAAATCATTTTAAGGAGCCCCCAAACAAAAAGGTAGGTTCTTGAGGGTCCAGGCAAACCCTAAACCCTAAACCCTCAGCCTACACCCTAAACCCTAAATCCTAAACCCCGAGCCCGATAAATCCAGGTACGACGTAGACTCGATGGCAAACCTCGAAAAGCAGGATCCGAAGCTCATCCACTCTTTCGGCTCCCGGCTGCCCCTTGTCTGGATCCTTGTTGGATACAACTTTATATTTTTTGTTATTATAAAACCCAATAAGGATGAAGAATGATCATTTTTAACATATCCCCAACAGGGAACCAGTTGTGGGCGCAAGCAAGGTTGAGGGTGTTAGGGTTGAGAGTTGGCTGGCATATCTTTGGCAAGGGGGATACGTCTTCAGAACAGACTTTCGGGGGCCTTACAGCATAGCGCTTGCCCTTCCTCACCACCCTAAAGCATGAACGCTAATCCCAAACCCTAAACACCCAAAAGCCCTAAAGCCGTAAACCCCTAAAGCCCTAAAACCCTAAAGCCCTAAAGCCCTAAACACCCTAAACCCCAAACCCCACGGCCCGAGCTCCCAAAATCGAGCAAAGGCCCCTCCTCACCCCGTACATGGGCGAGGAGCTCATGAAAGACATCGAGGGGAATGGCAGAGGTCACAAGGCCGGCGTAGTGGGTACCCCTTATAAACCATAAGCCCTGAATCCCTAAACCTTTAAACCCTGAATCCCTCAGCCTTTAAACCCTGAATCCCTAAAGCCTAAACCCCGAATCCCCAAACCCTGAATCCCTACACCCTGAATCACTAAACCTTACCCATAGTGTTGAGGGTGTAAGGCGCACCAGGCCGACGCGCATGGAGGTAGTTCTCTAAAGTGGGGCCCCCTTTTCTCGGTCCGAACAACAGTAAGTACTCCTAACACCTCTAGGATTTAGGGTTTAAGGATTTATAGGGTTTAGGGCCTAGGGTTCCTGGGATTTATAGGGTTTAGGGTCTAGGGCTCCTAGGATTTATAGGTTTTAGGGTCTAGGGTTTCCAAACCCTCAGGATTTATAGGGGTTTAGGGTCTAGGGTTCCCAAACCCTCAGGATTTATAGGGGTTTAGGGTTTTAGGCATCCTTACATAGAAGGACCCGAAAAGGGTGCCCCTAGTTTAGAGAGCTAGCCATGTAGCAGAGGGTCCTACAAGTCTCAGAACCAGAATAACCAGAACTGTGTTTCAGGGTTCTTATGTTGGCCAGGCCCGAAAGTATGGGTTTAGGGGTTAGGGTTTAGGGTTTCGGGTTTGGGTCTTATGTATGGAGTAGGGTTTGATATAGGATTGGCAGCTAGAAGAAGCCCCTAGCAAGAAACCCTGAAACCCTCCCCCACCCAGAAAACCCTAAACCCTAAATCCTAAACCGTCCTGACCAACGGTTTAGGGTTTCGGGTTTGGGGTTTAGGAGGGAGGGAGGCACAGCCGTACTTGAAGGGGCTGAGTGCCTGTATGCTATACTGCTGCCTGCTCCCTCCTCCTGCTAATCCAAAACAGCTGGGGGGTAGATGATACTGTTGATAGTATAAATCCTGCATGACCTTAAGGACCCTATACTATGGGAATTATGGTCTATTCCTTATTATGGGTACTGCAGGATTTATATCATCAACAGTAGTATACGTGTCAGGGCTTAGCCTGAGGAAGCATAGTTTTGCGAGGTGCTCAGGCTTACCCTAGGGGTCCAAAGGACCTGATCATCATGTACTTGGGTTACGGATAGTAGTTTTTTTAGGTTAGTATTCAGAAGAGTATATGATTATTAGGTACTTGGACCCTTTTGCTTATATTCGAGGCTTCTCTAAATTAGTAACTAGGGGTCGTTTTATAGGTCCCCAAAAAATAGTACGGCACCCTTATATTGTAAAAGGGATCCTAAACGGGACCCTACTTTAGAGAACTACCCACTTCCTGAAAATCCCCAAGCAATCAGCCCTAGCAACTCCCAGACCCCGGAGCTCTAAAGCAAAGTCCTCAGACAAAAACACTCCCAAAGAACCTACCCTGTTTAAATATAGAGAAATCATAATAGGGAACACAAAAACTTTTATTATTTGGGGGGTCCGGGTTGGGTTTCGGGTCTCTACTAGGTTCCTGAGTAGTATCCTTTTGCCCTTTTTCTTTTTGGGGTCCCTTCCTAAACCAAACAGTAGGACAAAAGGATTGAAAGGATACCTTTAGTATTAAGGGCCTTAAGTGGCTGCTCAGGAACTTAGTCTGTGAAGCCCTAGAAAGCCTTGAACAAAGCACAGAACTAGCCCCGAAACCCTAAACCCTAAACCCGAAACCCTAAGCCCTAAACCCTAAACCCCAGACCCGGCAAGGTGGTAGGCACCATCTACATGGAGTGCGGCTGGAAGACCCCCGGCGTCGAGGAGTGCATGGAGCCAGTCGGTGAGGTTGGGGTTCCGGAGTGCTACAGTCTATCGTGGGTTGAGGGTTTAGGGCTTTTGTGGTGTAGGGTTTAGGGGTTTAGGGTTTAGGGGTTTGGGGGTTAGGGGTTTAGGGCTTTAGGGTTTAGGGGTTTAGGTTTCAGGGTTTAGGGGTTTAGGGTACACTGCTGCTCTTGCTGGTCCTAGCCCTCTTGATACTTCCTGTCTAGTGACAATACTAACATG
>CAJNJA010103730.1:0-18542 GCA_905231915.1 Symbiodinium necroappetens
TTCTTCTGCTAGGTTGTGGTGCGGTGTGTGGCAATCGTTTTGGTGGTCATTTCAGGATACTTGTTGCTTGACTTTCCACACGTCTACCATGCAAAAACCTGGAGTTTTTGCAGCTTTCCAGACAAAAACTTCGCAACTGACCCAAAAATTGAACAAAAAACACGAAAAGCATGGTATTTGCGACACAGTCGCAAAAATGCTACCAAAAAAGAAGTAAGAACAATAAACATTGAAAAACGAAAACACCGAAACGTCGTGCTGTTGACGAAAACCTCGCGAAACACGGTGTTTTCGTGCTGTCGACTAAAAAACCGCCCAAACATAAACGACACACCCCGCGCGGCGGAAGACGCACGTGCTACCTCCTCCTCCTTGTTGTTGTTGTTGTTGTCGCTATCGTTGCTGCTGCTGTTGTTGTTGTTGTTGCTGTTGCTGTTGCTGTTGTTGTTGTTGTTGTAGTAGTTTGTTGCCGTTGCTCTTGCTGTTGCTGTTGCTGTTGCTGATGCTGTTGCTGTTGTTACCTTTGCTGTCGCTGTTGCTGTTGTCGCTGTTGCTGTTGTTGCTGTTGCTCTTGCTGTTGTTGTCGCTGTTGTTGCTGTTATGGTTTTTAGTATTTTAGTACTTCGTATAGATGGATATATGTCCTGCCGTTGCTTCCTAGTCCTACCCTAACTATGACA
Organism: Symbiodinium necroappetens; assembly: GCA_905231915.1. Lineage (NCBI taxonomy): Eukaryota > Dinophyceae > Suessiales > Symbiodiniaceae > Symbiodinium > Symbiodinium necroappetens. Next base: position 681 of record CAJNJA010103730.1, read on the forward strand.
TGACTGAAAACATGCTGGATGCCCCCCTCAGCGCCAAAAGTAGTTTTTCCCTATCCCAGGAACCAGAAAGAAGAACGGTCGGAGCGACATCACAAAAAAGGCAGGGAAGCAAAGGTGGAGAAGTCCACTGGGATGATCACGAAGCTTCGGCACCATTTAACTGTTTGTTTCGGCTTGAGAGCCCCTTGGCCCTCTCTCTAAACCCAAACCCGCACATGGAGCTTCAGGTTTTTCAGTGTCAAGGTGAAAGGACCAGAGGTTTCGAGACGCGGAGGTCATGTGACAGCAGCTGTCAGAGGTCTGGCTGAAGATGCCGCATGGGGCAGAAGTCATAACACCAGGAAGGAGGCCCTACATATGAAGTAAGTCCTGTTGTGCTGTGCCCTTAATTAATCAAGTCAAACAAACGGAACAACTTAAACACGACAGAAGCATGTTTCCCGTGACCCAGCGGTGCGCAATTAGCTACCGGACTTACGCGACATGTCTCGAGGGTTGCGATCAGAAACATTTGGGTGCCTTCTATCGGTCCCTTGAGCTCTCCTGACTAAGGTTTCTATAGGGGCTTAAATAACTACCAAGACTATGTTGAAGTTCCTTAATTTAAAAATAGCATAATATCAAATGTGGAAAGGTGGGAAACTCGTGGTTGGGGATACGCTTCTTAGCAGGCAAAGCTAATTTTTCGTGTGCGGTGGTTCGCTGGCCTCAGCTACCTTCACCCATACTTCCCACAAGGAAGCTCATGGTGGCTGCGATGGGCATCTGCAACCAACTGGATCTTTGGCTGAATTTGGCAACCTACATACCCCCAACTGCCTGTGCAATCCCTATGAACCTTCAGCCCGGCGCGCTCGGCGGCTTTCTAGCAGACTGCTGCTGGCTCGCATCAAACAGGCCATTGTCGTGATGAAGGCCGCAAAGGAAATCTACCAGAAGGCCGATGCAGCCGGAAGCTACGCGGGAAGGATGGCATTTACCGTTCAGAAGATAGGACACCTTAATACATACCCCCAGAATAGTAGGGCTCTTACACAGGATCCCCCAAAACGACCGCAAATATCCTGTGACTGTTGTTGTTGTGCAACCGGAGATCGTCTCGGGGTCGGAGTGTCCCCACTGAGAATGGGCAGAAAGATTGAGTCAATTCCACGAACTTCCGCAATTTAATCCGCAAGCCAACGAAAGAGAACGATGTGCAGCATGTGCCTCAGAGGGCTTGCTCGACGGCTTTCAGGCTGCAGAAATGTGTTTTGCCTTGCTTGATGTGAACTCTGCCTGAAAACGAGCCAAGAAGCTAGTCATCTCCTAGTGACTTGTGTTGTCAAGGGCATGAAAGCTAGGCAAGCCCGACGCCAATGTTGGGATTGTTGTTGTAGCCATGTTGTGAACTGCCAACCGCGCATGTGGTCTGACAGGTGAACTGGGAGGTCAACACGCGGCGCATCACTAGCAAGGAGTACAGACTTGATGAGGTGCCCTGCATCAGATTTCAGATTTCTAGAGTCTTAGCTTCTAATCAGGCTACAGAAAGGAGACCCATGATGCAGCCCGCGACGTCGATCCATAGACTGGCAGAAATTTCCAGGTTCCACGAAAGCTTCGCATGCAGGCTTCGGTGGTGCGTCGAAGAGAGCGCATGCCTTCGGGAATGGACTCCGTGCACAAGTCCTCTGCATCGCGCAGGCCGGAGATTGAGCCTCCTTGCTGATAACATGTCAGCTGCCACTGATATTATGATTGTTATTCTTACTTATGAGTTTGGGGGCTGTGTCTCGTTATAGCTTGGTAAAAGGATGCTTGCGCTGCACGGCTGCGGCTCGAGCTCGGCAGAAACCAGCGGGCATCCTTTTGATCCATTCCGTACTCATGGCTCGCCGCACCCGAAGCGTGGCCATCTTGGCCCTGGTGGCAGGCGCATTGGCATGGTCTTCGAGCTTCGTGCTGCCGGGGCAAGGCCAAGGCAGCAGTCATGGCCGACGTGAGGCCTTGCTTGGGCTGGCTGGTGCTGTTGGTGTTGGGCTAGCTGCAGAGCCGGGGCAAGCATTCGAGGGAGCAGGCCAATGGATGGGCTACTATGCTGACCCTCAGCACCCAATGTGCCCGCGAAAGATCGTCTACGAGTATGATCTCTACGAGAAGGCACAGATGATGGTGGACGGAGGCGACGGCAACCCGGGGTGCGAGAAGAAGGTGCTCACCAGGTGGACGGCCCAGGTCGACTGGAAGGCAGGCTCAGATGAGATTACCATCGACTTCAGTAAGAAGGGTGGGCCCAGTGGTGTGGTTGGAAAGTGGGACAAGGACGGCATCGTCTTCCCTGATGGCAACAAGTGGAAGAAGATCATCTCATACAACACTGGCAACGGCCAGGGGATCTGAGCCTTTAGATCTTTTCACTTCAAAGAAGCCAAAGACAACAGCTGAGAAGTAGCCTTTCGATTTTTAGTGCCAGATAGATGTAGGCTTGTGGAGTTTAGGAGTGCGCAGAGTCGGACACGAGGCGTGCTGCAGAGCAGTGACAGAACACGAGTCCATCGTGGACAGGGCACAACTGGCCTTTCTTAAGACAAGTGGTCCCTATTTACAGGTCTCTCTGCCACGCACGCGTCATTTAAATGTTGAGACTTCCGCATTCCAAAGGCACCCACCATCTTAGCAATCGTAAATTTGATGTCTTATCTTACGTTCGGTCAACACAGGTTTTGCAGGCCACATCTGGGCCTCAAGGCTCTGTCTGCACCGGTATACCTAAGTCCATGGTCTGGATCCCTTGGTAAGAGTAAAGGGGCCATTTACAAGCATCCCTTCCTACGGAGCCTGTAACTCTGAATCCCGTAAGAGGAACCGATAGGAAAGGAACCTGCATAAAGTGGGACTCTTGAGAGGAGAACCTGTAACCCGAACCAAGCCTTAATGCATTAAGCTTTCACAAGAATAGAGAAATTGTACGAAATCCCAATGTGACAATCCCTTCTAGAAAAAGAAACACCAAAAAGGGACCCCTGATAACTGAAACTCTATATGCTAAAACCGTATGTCTTGATAGGTCGGCGGCCCCAAGCGGGCAGCAGCAGCAGCGGGGTCAGGGTCGGCGAGGATCCATCTCGGCGAGCTCCATGAGTCCCAGCCAACGAGACACTTGGACTGGGCTCAGGGTTTTGGGGTTTGGGGTTCAGGGGTTTACCTACCAGGCGTTCTTGCTTGCAAGCCTGCAGAAAAGGGTTTATAAGGTTTAAGGTTTAGGGGCTTAACAGGGCGTTAAGAGTAAGGGTTTATAAGTCTTCGTTGACAGGGTAGGTCTCTGTAAGGGTTTCAATTTTGCTCATTCCTGGACGCCAAAAGTATGTAGAATAATAGCCTTTTATGGGTTTTGGGCCATCATTTTACCTACTTTTCGGTGGTTTAGGTTAGGGTTTATTTCTAGAAGAGTCTAACAGGGTTGCATAGGGGGGTTAGTACATAAGGGCTCAGGCTTTCTGAGGTTTAGGGTTTAGGATTGCATCTGTCTGCCATAGGGCTTTATGGTGGGTTATGGTTTATGTATTCAACACATAGTTGTTTTTAGAAAGCCTTGACCTTTTGCCACAGGGAGATTTCAGGAATTTGGTTCATGATAATTACAATTTTCTCAAGCCTCAAAGGGCATTAAGGGCCGTTTAAATGTGTTCATACTTTGGTCTTGCGGTCGAATAGGGGTATACATAAATATGTACGTCTACACCCGCAACTTTCCTACATGAGTATACCATAGCATGCCCATTAATTATGGCTCTTGCAGCATGAAAACCGGCTAAACCCGGCAAGCTGCCGACACCGACCCTAAACCCTGCAACCCTAAACCCCGAGACCAAACGCCAAACTCGCATCAGAGGCGCCCTCCGTGGCTGGCAGATCGCAAGGCAGCCGTCGCTCCAAAAAAGGGGAAGAGATGACCGAGGAAGCGATGGAAGGGTTTAGGGTTTAGGGATGCATCTTGTTGGAATCGGGTTGCGTTAGAAGAAGTTTTACGGTTTAGGATTCGGCCTTCTAGATGTGTTTTGCCTTTACGTCACAGGGCGGCGGTGGGCCTCAGGGTTCAAGCGCCGGGCTGCGCTATGCGTTGATGCCAGGAGGATGGGACACTGTTATTGTTTCCTCCGGTCCCTGAACAACTGGAAATGAAACCGCTAATAACCCCTATGTAACCTTTTCTGCTATAATATACGCTTCAACCCTGTTCTATTTATTCAGGCCCCTATACTATAACGGTCTTAGAAGTCTCAGGATTTCTTCACTGGGCTGGTCTCGGTATCAGTCAAGGAATTTTTGGTGGCTGCTTCAATACCTCTCTGAAGGATTTACTTTTGGGTGGCTATTGAATTTGGGGATGGCTTCAGAAGAGGATTCTATTGTTTGGGTCCATGCAGGGGTCCCCCGATTTTCTAGAAATTCCCGTAGATGGCACTTGTGGATGGCTGCACAGCCGACAGGTCTGAACGATGCTCCAAAGGCTATTAAGAAAGCCAGCTATCCTAAACCCTATAAACCCCCAAACTTCTAACCCCAAACCCATTCATCGTCGAGGACCCACGAGAGCCTGGCAACCATCCTGGGGTTTGCGAGATTTGCGTGGCAGCCTGGCAGTGGTAGATGTTTTGTACAGAATGCATGATACCTGGAGCTGTTGCTGTGATACCCTAAACCCTAGACTCTTGTGTGGAGCCTTGCCTGCCTGGTGCGAGTGTGAGAGTCGAAACCCTAGACTCTCGACCCCAAAAACCCGTGAGTATGCGAGTGTGCGAGTCGAAAACCCTATTTTCAGTAACAGAAGAGACTGTCCCACCCTAAACCTGGCAATGAACCGAGGAGTCCCTCTTTCGCGCCTTGGGCTGGGATGTAGACTGGACTGCCCCCGCGTCTGCCAACTACGGCCTCAATGCCACTGGACCCAAGTCAAGAGGCTAAGAGAAGAATAGGCTTCGACAGTTGCATGTCTTAGGCAGCGAACGTGAGGCGCGATCATTCCTGCTTCGAGCCAGAAAATAGCTGCAGGTGTTCTCGTCATGGTTGCTGTTGCTGCGTCATCCTCAATCTCGTCTTTTGTGGGGCTCAACCACCTCGACTAATCTACGCCCCAAACCCCTTTGCCCTAAACCCCTACACCACTAGTTCTGTTTCGAGGCTGGTGCCATAAAGAAGAAGATGGAGGAGGTCATGCTGGCTTGCTGTTTAGCGTTTGTTTAGGTTTAGGGTGTTTCTATGTGTATGTATATATATATATATATACATACATATACATACATAAGCCCTTTCTAGGGTGTTCCATTTGGGTACCTTCATCACGCGCGAAGGGACTGGCAGACTCCCTGGATGAGTGTAATTTCCTGCAATGAGGACGGTTTAGTGCCAATCGGAAGTTACATATCAATCTCACGGATCTAATTATGTAGCTGAACCTAGCTAACCCATCTATGTCTAAAGCCATCTAACTATAAACCTAGGTCCGAATGTCCGAATTCAAACTAGAGCGAGTCGAACCGAAGCGAGTCTAGTCTAACTAGTCCAGTGTTGTCTCATCTTATGTCCGATCTGATGTGTTATGTTATCTTATCTCTTAACTCAGAATATAACTTCTTACTATTTCCCTATCGTGTACCATTTGTGTATGTTATGCTATCTTGTTGTTGCTTACCTTATCGTATATTTCATTGCCTTGTTGTTTTGTCTTATCTTGCTGTACCTTATATAGTTCATTATCGTTTGTCTTGGCTTATTTTATTTTCTCTGACTTTACCTTATCTTGTACTATGTTATCTTACCTCATATCGCCTCAGCTTTTCTGATCTTTTCTTTACCTTACCTTACTTATCCAATCTTAGCCCAGTATGATGGCTCTTTGTGTTTCTTGTCGTACGCCCTATATCTCATATTGTGTACCTTATGTCTTTGTTGTGAGGTCTCAGCTCAGCTTCTCTTATGTCTTACCTGTCAAGCTATCGACCTATTTATATTCTACCTACCTACGAGCCTGCCTGCCTGCCTAGATCGCTAACTAGCTCGCTAGCTAGCTACTATCTATTTATCTATCTATCTATCTATCTATCTATGTGTTAGTTTATCTATTCGTCTGTAAATCAATCCAACCATTCATCAATCAATTCGCCAATCAACCAGTCTATCTATCTTTTTACTTCTCTAGTTCCGTATCGATCCACCTATCTATCTACCGAACCAGTCTTTGCGCATGTGAGTTGTAGAACAAAGATAACACAATGCAACTATAATTCGTTCATGTAATGTATTCATGTGTACATGCATGTCATTCGGATTCGGTAGGTGGATGCAGAGATGCAAGTATGTACGTACGCATGTGTGCATGTATGTGTGTGTGTGTACGGATGCGTGGCGGCATCTATCTTACATAGATACGGAGCATCATTGCCCTGAGTTTGTTCTGCTTCGCTAGCTTGGTACAGGTGGCCGCGTTGCTGGAGCCTGCGCAGGGAGGTGCTGCCCATGAAGCTATGTTCTTGTTTAGTAGCTTTTTTCGAGTTACCATAATTTTTTTACGGGGTTGTATAGAGTTGTAGGGCGAAGGGTCGAGGGACTTCATTGAATTTGCTATACGTAAGAGGTACATATATATATATATGCATGTATATAACTATTTCGCGTTGCATCTAAAAGTTTGTTTGTCAATTCTTTTGTTGTGAAGCAAGATGCCCCCTTCACATAACTTAGATGAAGCTCCCCTGCAAGTAACCAGGAACTGATGGACTCGTTGCTCGAAATCCATGCACCTCCCTTGGATGCAGGACGCCCTGGCAGAGAAGGGTTAAGGGCTCAAGGTTTATAGGGTTTAGGGCTGAGGGTTCTATAGGGTTTGGGGTTTTAGGGTTTCATCACGGAGCCCCAGGTGGAACAAAGAGTTTAGCTACAGCGTTCAGTGCTTCGGAAGCGAACGAGCTGTATAGACTTTCCAGGATTCCAGAGCACGACAAATCCTTGTTAGCGTACCGTACCTGCTTTCGTGCGAGAGAGAAACTCCGCACCTGCAAGTCCCGGATGTCTCTTTCTGTGAACTACAGACTCTGCTCGAGATTTTTGCCGGGGGGCGCGGGGGCGTGGGGCATGCTGGTATCGTAGGCTTGTAACATGTAGAACTTATGGCTGGCGGGGCAGGGGCGGGTTGCGCATTTTTCTGGAACGCGTCCCACTCCGATTCCTGATCGGAAGCCATCCCACACCTAGGAGTAGTTCTGCTCAACCACCCTTGTCAAATGAGTCCCAAAACTGTTGTGTTATACGGCCGGACTTGGACGGGTAGAGACGAGAGCAGGCTAGATCCGAGCCTTCCATGTTCAAATCCAAATCCTATCAAATCCTGCCTGCAGCTGCCTGGCGGGAAGAACGTCGTGCTCGATGCTGCGTGGCTTCTCGGGCCGCATTGCATTAGCTCGCCCGCCCGCGCAGTAATTAATTAAGCTGTTTGGGGATCTAAGCAAACCAAATCAAGTCTGAGGAGGTGACCTCCTGAGCCAGGTGCGTTCAAGCAAAAATGTTGCATATTCAAGCGCTGTTCTGCTTCCGTCACTGGCTGCAGTCTCCCGTGCTAGGTCCGCTTTGCGCTAGGTTCAGTCTCAGGGTTTAAGCGCCCAGGATCCGGCAAAGCTTTTCTGCGCCTTCTCAAAGGATGAGTACCTGAAGCCAATGAGAAACTCGGCTGGATTTCTGATCTACTAAGTCGCCACTGTTGAAGATTGGGGAGGGATTCTCTTCAAACCCTGTCTTGAGCTGTTTTTCGGCTGGAAGGCTTCGATTACTTGCCAACGACATTTTCGTTCGCTTGCGGGTGGTGGGTTGCTATGACGGGATATTCTCAGACTCAGACTGACCATTGATTGCTCCGAACACTGTTGCCTGAGACGACTGTCGCCGGTAGTATGGTGGAACAGTTTTTGGAAGACACAAGCCGTCCACAAGAGGTTTTCAAGATCACATGCGCGCAAGCCATTCACTAGCTCGGCAAAGGAAGCTGCAACCACATTTATCAGGATGCAAAACATCCTACAAATAGGAGCTTATATATGTGTTGGGTACACTCCCGTGTTAACTTATGTAGCAGTATTGACAAAAAGTCTGTCTGATACTGTCACGACTGCTTATCATACTAGTAGGCCCAATTGATCATAGGCATGCTCCTTAAGCTGAACTGTAAGCCGAAAGGACCACTGCCGCTGTGCTTCACCATAACCAGCCGTACAAACATTGGAGATTGGTGTCTTCATCTCTGGCAGTATCCATATTGTACTAGATCACTGCTAACATAAACTGTGCTATGTGATAGTGTTCTTATGATTTCAGTGAAAGATGCCTATGTTTTTGCATTACAACCACACGAATGCCAGAAGCTGCAACTCCACATCCTTAAATCCCCCTCCACACCCTTAAACCCCCTGATATAGTGAGTCCCCTCTGCTGATGCTGCGAGTGGCCTGAAGTCAGACTTGTCGCCTGACTGTGCGAGCTTGCGAGTCGAAATCCCAAAACTGACTCCCGAAACCCTAAATTTCGGCAGCGAGACCCTCAGCCCCTGAAACCTTAACTTCATCCGGAAGCTCTCAATCAAGATACTGACTAAGTCAACCCCCAAGCTCTCCGCTTGAGGCTTTCCTTTGGCTTTGGAGCTGGCGATGTTTGCAGTACTTGCCGTGGTCCGTACTGCCCCTGTGCCACTCGTTTGCCAAGGGGTTTCCGGTCTAGGGCTCAGGATGTCTCGTTATGAAGGGGCCTGAACATAGTGTGTATATATGTATATAATTTATATACATATATATATATACATATATATATAATGATAATAAAGCTAATATTACTATATGTGTCTGTGCATATGCATATATATATATGGATATGGAGTTCAGCATATGCTTTTGTTGGGGCAGCATGCCTCCCCTGGTTCAGGACTTGAACTAATTAGCAGGCTATGACATGTTGAGCTGCGGAACATGTACCAACACAGGTGTACCTTTGGACATTTTCGAAATGTCCTAGTGAACTTGTTGTGGTGTAGAATTAAACCCTAAATGCCAATACCCCATCAAGAAACTAAAGACACAAGTGCTAGCTGAGGAACATGGACATCCAGCCGAGCCGTGAGAAGACGCTTCAGCGGACGGACACTTGCTTTCAGCAATCCCCTCGTCTGAACGACAATCTGAAGCCTATAAGTATGTATATGATGTGTACATACATACATCCATCCATACATACATGCATGCATGCATACATACATACATACACATACATACATACATACATACATATATATATATATGTATATATACGCACATACATATATACATATGCAGTATCATATACATGTATATGAGATCTGTACAAAGTTGTACCAAGTTGTACAAAGTGTAGATATGTACAACGTGTGTTTCTGTTTATACGCACCCGTACGTAAGCATATACATACATGGCGGAGGAACAGACACGTGCTAAATGCGAGCACACATGAAGGTGCATGATACTACGACGTGTTCGATTGGAAGCTGCAGTCCATATGTGATCGCGAAAATGGATTGCCGACAACGGCGCATGTGTACATATGTTGGCGTGCAGTTTTCCATGCCTCTGTTATTCATATGTGTTAATTAATTAGTATCTGTATACGTACTCGTAGCATGCAGACAAGCTGTGGAACGAGATGTAAACTACAAGCCACATCTATTCCCTTGTTTTTCCTTTCGTAGCTACAAAATGTAACGTCCCCCCCTCCCCCTCCCCAAAGCCCTATTCTAATCCGGTTGAATGTTGAGGCCCCTGTATTGGATGTAGCAATCTTGAGGATGCCATCCTTTGCTTGTCAAAAGTGCTCTCACGCAACCTAGTGTATAGGGCTTAAGGGAACGACATCCTGCATGATTCGTACAAGGTTTTGGGCGGTCCCCATTCCTACCGAGGCCTTCAATTATAACATGATGAAACATGTATTTTGAACAACAAATTCCCGAAACGCTGCTTACTTCTGCCAGAAGATTGTGTGTCAATTCGACCCCAAGCACCGCCACTACCATTCAAGAGGTCCGCATATTTCTATCTCCAACACCGACACCCCAGAACTGTGTTCGACCTGAATCCCACCCTGGCCAAAGGATTTCCTGTTTTTGCGGAGCGGCCTCGAGTTAGCAGAGCAGGAAGTGCGGGGCGACATCGCGAAGACCAGAAAGGAGGCATTTAGTCCTAAACCCTAGACCCAAACCTGAGGTGTAACTGCGGCATAGGTTTCAGCAAGAAGCGTGTTTAACACTCCGTGTTCGCATGTAGGGACGTTGACCCAAACATCCACCAAGATCATGAATTTGAAGTGCGTTTTGCTATTGAGTTTTGGCGCAGTACCGGCAGCAAGTACATGTCAGCAATTACCAATATTGCTTCCTCAGAACCCAAACTAGATGCAGTTCAAAAGCACAAAAGACGCGTTGAAAGGCCGTCGAGGCCCCTTGGCACACTGTGGATGCCCTCAAGTCGCACCATCGTAAAAAGCTTAACCGTGGATCAACTTCAAACGCAGGTTCCACCCCAACCGACCGAGCACAAACGAACCCCCCCCTGGCATGTCCGACAGTGAGCTCCGAAACCCAAGCCCCGAACCCACTCCTGGTGGTTGCCTTAACATTGTGAGTAGTCGAACCGAGAGACCTCGTCTGGCAGAGTCCGAGTTGCGAGAGCGTAGCCCACTCCTGGCCCGCAAGCTTGGAGACGAAAAGGTTATCAAGCAACGCGAGATGGGTGGGAATGTGCGAACTTGGCTGCACTGCGCAAGCTTCAGAGATTCCCGTCGCGTCGACAAGTGCAGAAAGCCGCAGAATCGCATGCAGCAGCCACATGCCTGCAGGTCGGGGAAGAAAGTCATGAACATTGGCGCTCGATTCGGTGGGAACCGCATCGAGCCGGCAACTTTGCCGCACGGAGGCTTTGTTGGGTCACGCGCTCCCTCTTGTGCCTACAAGCACTTGTTTTCAGCAGCTGCGGTTCGGTGTTGTGCTGCTATATCTCCTGACCATTGCTCTGGTTGTCTACATAGGGCTCAACTATGTTCAACTACAGGGTGTCTGTGCGAGGTCAGTGTCGGAAGAATTCTGGCGACTCAGAAGGATCTCCCTGCCGATGACCTCTCCGCCATCATTGATATCCAGGCTTAGCTACCACTGTCAGCTATCGGTGATGCAGTTTCCTGTTCCGATCAGTGTTTGCGATTCTTCTGGATTTATGATGCATCACTGCTACACGCCAGTTCTTGGCATTTTTTTCTGGAAAAGAGGGGGATGTCCTTGCACAGGACGGCCACGTCCACGTCACCGCTAAGCTTAATGATGATGCTTGGGTCTGCAAGCTTGTGTTGCTGTGTACGCCTGTTCCCATCTGTGCCTGCAGCTGCACATATCGGAGTAGATTGCCAGAGTGCTGTCTGTTGTCAGAAGGTTTGTTGCTATGTCAGCAGAAGGTGTGTCGGCACACCGCCACTCTTTCAAACACGCGACTTGGGAATCGACAGCCTCGTCCCATCCTGTTCTCAAAGTTTGCGGACCGGCTGAGGACGACAGTGATGACGAAGGTCGACGTCGCGCAGACAAGAAGACGCGGCGCAAGGACAGCCCCCATTTGGTTGCACTTGCTGCCGGGACGACCGACACTGCTTGCTTCCACTCGAGCGTCGTCATGTCAAATCGCACACACCCTATGTCCGATGTCCGGGGAGCCAGGACGACGTTTACATCCAGACTCACCAGTCGTGCCCCCCGGCCGTGTTGTATCTGGGGGTGCTACAGGTGTCATGAGATGAGGAGGACGTACTCGCGGCGGAGGGCACAAAAACGAGAGCAGAAGCGGCAACCCATGATTAGCCTTGGTCTGCTGCAGGTTCATCCAGCAGCAGCAGATGTTGAGGCCGATAAGTCAAAGCAACAATGTGCCAGCAGGCAAGTTCAATTGCAGGCAATGGCGACACTTCTGTCGTTGAGCGAGGCTGACCATTCTAAGTTCAAGATGCTTCGTTTTATAGGTAATGCTGATGCACTGATGCTTCTGATTTATTGCTTTTGTCCACCTGCTTGCCTCAGAGCGTGTATCTAGTGGAGGGAGATGTTGCGCACTGGCGGGGTAAGCTTAACCCCAACATCCAAAATCCCAAGACCGCAACAATAAAACTTTAAGCTCGAAACTAAAGCCGCAAATCCTAAACCTTGGAGCCCAAAGACCTTGAAACCCTGACACCAACAAGGCCCGAAACCCCAAAACCCTAAAGCCTGAACCCTAAACTCCAAAGGCCTACCCTCCCTAGCCCTAAGCCCTCAGCTGATCAACTGAGGCTTCGGCGTGATGAGCTCAGAGCGCTTTCAAGATAACCTTCTCCGCTACCTCTTGGACTTCCCCTCCTTGCAGGCATGTGCTTTAGGGTTTAGGGACATAGGGTTTATAGGGTTTTGGGGTTTAAGGCTCATGAAACCCTAAACCTTGATTTTAGGTTGGTTCCCCGCTATGTCAAGAGTCGGACTCAGAGTCGTCTATGAATGGCCATATATTTGCCTCAGCCTTCGATATTGAAAAACGCTTTTATGTAGAAGCAAAGGAGACCTGAACTCGTGGCGCAAGCACAGGTGTGGGATTCACAACAGACATCCCAAGCTCCCATTGGATCTACATCTGGCTTGCTTCGTGAAGGTCACGTGCCCGAGGTGAACGGAAGTCACTGCCTTATGAAGTCTGCAAACCCTTGTTTAGAATTTGGAACCCTCCCTAAACCAAAAATACCCTGTAGCATAAGGGGTCCTCACAAAGGGGCACGCTGCAGTCTCCGGTTTGAAGGTGGATTCGATCGACGAAGATGAGCGCAAGAGAGCTGTGCGGAAAGTGCCCATGGGAATGGAGTCGCCCGAGACGGAAGAGGCTTTTGGGGAGGGTGCTGTGAGGTTTAGGGATGATGTCTGGGGCGTATGCTTTATGGTTCAGGGCCCAGGGCATAGATTTTAAGATGTACGGTCCGGGCATCTAGCATGCCCGAGTTCTGAAAGCTGAAGCCGCATGTTCTGCTCATGTTGGGAAGATGCATTTCTCACACCGTGAATATGCAAGTCTCGTAGTGGGAGTGCCAGTAGGTCTCAATGCGTCAGACTGTGCAGAGTCCGCATGCCAACATGTCATTGCTCAGATTTGCGTTGTCTGAAGTGGTGTATGGTTCGGAGCCAAGCCGTAGCCCCTAAACCCTAAACCCTGAACCCTGTTTATAGCACGGACCTCGAGAAGCCATGCCTGCTGCGTGCGAGTGTGTGAGTCGAAATATCCCCACACCTTCAGATGACCCGGCAGATCGGTTTGCTGAAGTTGAAAAGATTCGTCTTGGCTCTGCTGCACCCAGCAGCCGGCATACACAGTACTCCGGTCTAGGGCTTGGGCTTTGGGGTTTCCATGTTGCTCCCCCAAGGACCAGGGAGTCGATCCCCCCGGTAGCCGTGTTGCGTCGTTTTGCTTTTGAGCCCTAACTCCAAAAAATAGCGGCTCTAAACCTAAACTAAAACCCTTCATCGTCCGAGTCGCGAGAGTCCAAACTCTAAACCCTAGTTGCGAGAGTCTGCACACCTAAACCTTAAACACTCAACCCCCAAAAAAAGTACAGACCTTCGTCCGCCATGCCAGCCTTGTGCGAGTATGTGAGTCGAAACCCCAAAAAAAGCCCTAAACCCTCAAAGCCCGAAACACTTAAACCCCTTCACAGTAGTAATGCCGAAACTTCCTATGAACCCGAGCCTGCCCTGTCCAAGAGTGCGAGTCGAAACCCTTCGAACTTTCCTTGTGAAGGAGGATGATAACTTCTATCAGCAGGAGACCTTGAGCTCTGGCGAGGCTTATGTTGTGGGGTTGAGGGTTTGTTGTAGTTTGGGGCTTAGTGCTGATCCTTGTTTCTTGAGACGAGGGTTTAAGGTCGAATCGAGTCGGGTATTTGTCGTGGTGTCTGTAAACCTTGCTTTGCTATGCAGAACTTGTAGCAGTGCCTGCAATAGGGATGCAATTCGCCATTCATGGTTCTCGGGCATATCTCTGATCATTGTGTTTTTGCTTTTCTTAGTAAATCCAGCATCTGTTTTAAGAGGGATCCAAAAAATTTGCCTTGCTTAGTTTGTAAGGGGGAGTAGAGCGCCCCGAAAGAGAGCTCTTTTGTTCGAAGCTTTCGGGTTTATGGGTGCATCTTCAGTCTACTACTACTACTACTACTTCTACTACTTCTACTTCTACTTCTACTACTACTACTACTACTACTACTGCTACGACTACTACTGCTACTACTAAACTGGCTTTAAAAGGGTTTAGGCTCGCTTCGGAGCCTTTAGGGTCTCTATGGTTGGGGTTGCCGAGTTTAGGTTTGAAGGTCATGAGAGCTCCACCATGTGCTCAGACCTGCAGGCGATTGCCCAAGTTCTGATGCAAGAGTAGGGTTGTAGGTTTATAGTTGAACTGGGTTCATTCTGCAGGTGCTAGGGTCCTGGATATTGCGGTTTAGGGCTGGGGGTGTTTTGGGCCAGATGGAAGGTCCACTGCCGTTGAGGGAATCCTTTACTACAAGAACCTTGTGGGAGCCCGAAAAGCTTTGAAACCCGTTCCAAAGCCACTGAAGCCCTGTCAAAGCATTTGAACCGAATTCGTCAACCTCTACACCGCCCTTGAAAGCCCGTGAAATCCGCACAGATCCTGCAGCGCCCTATAGCAACCCTACCAATCACGCTAACACCCCATGAAACTCCTCAGATGATCAGGCTTGACACGTCCTAAACTTTGAAGATCCGCAGGTGATCTGGATTGACGAAGAGATCCTTCTGGATTTCGAGGAGATGGGATCGCAGGAGCGGACCAAAGGGCAAGTATATAGAGGCAATTTACAATTAATTAGTTAGCTTGCTCTAGCATGGGGGAAGCATGTGGGTCTTAAACGGGGATGGTCTACTCCCAGGAGCGAACTACTTCCGGTAATCTGGTTGCGACCCAAGCTCATTTTGCGTTCGTTGTGTAATAAGAGTGCTGTCAGCGCTCCCAGGGGAACACCATGGGATGCAACTGGGACGACGAGCCTTGAATCACATCTATAGTGTCTATAGTATAGCTAATAGCCCAATAGCACAACCAACGGCTGCCATTTTCATGACAATCGTCGTAGCTAGTCATCGTTCACCAACATCAACATAGTCATGCGCATACCCGCATTTACAACCCAAGTCAGATCCATAGACATTTGCTCCAGTGCGACATACATCACACCCAGGTGAACAGATGTGCCGAGAGGCGTAACTAAGACCAAACCTCCACAAAGCCGATGCACCCCTCACCAAGAAAGAAGAAATCCTTAAACCCAAACCCCCAGACTGCAAACTCCAAAATTCTAAGCCCTCCAGGCCGTTGCGTCCGAAGCCAGCACTGGATCCATGACAAGCTACGAGCGTGCGCAGCAATTGGCTGCCTGGAGAAATCGGAAATTGTCATTGATATCAAGGGGTCGGAAGTAGGTTTCTTTGTTTGGCAAGAATCCCATCGTTGAGGGTTCCACGGTGAGGTTTTTTTACTTGTTGACACTCCCGGTACCGTCTGGATGTAGCAGGTCCGGGTTGAATTGAGGATGCTGTCTCCTGTCTCGACTTCTCCTTTTTGTTCGCGTTGCTTCCAAAAGGAACGTGCTCCGTCCTCTCATCTATGCTGTTCCTGTTCAAGATGTGTAAGGAGCAGTTTCATCGTCTTCTGGTGGCCTCTGGGGGCATGAACAATTAGGGGCCCCCTTTTTGACTGCAGGTAAGATTTCGGACTCATTGCCATGGCACGGAATCAACAGAAGCCCAACTCAGCAGTTAAGGTTGTATGTGGTTGTATAAGAAGGGTAGTTCTTGTGGATTAGTCTAGGATGCTCCCTTGTGTGGTTTAGCCTGTAAAACGACGATAAGAAGTAAAGTCTAAAGATAACTTTTAACCTTTGAAGGTATGTTACATGAGTGCGATGACTAGTCCTATTAAGATTCCAGTGCCACTAGTTCTGCCGGTACTACTACATTTATTGGCACTGCTTGCTAGTAACGCGAGACGACTATTCCCGTTAGAGCTACTCCTACTGCTACAGCTACTGCTGATGCTGCTACTACTCCTACTGCTCTTGCTACCGTTGCTGTGGTACTGCTACTGCTATGTGCAAGCTGAAGCTTGGAGACTTGCTACATGAAACCTCCAATATCTGAGGCGAGCTGAATATCCAAAACGATCACAAAACGATATCAACAGCGATAACTTTGGTTTGGAGGTGCCTTTTGATCCGCTACTAGTGACCAGTGCCAGCTATGGACATCTTGTTGTAAGATGTTGCAAAACCAAGAGCCAATCCATCCTTGATGCCTTGTAAAACGTTAAGGCGTAACAAAATCGATAAGCCAATTTGGTGATCAGGGATTGATCGCGCGGATTTTATACGACCCCAGTTAAGCTTGTCACCTCACTGGATGATCATCGCTGCTGCATGTGTGGATACCATAGAGATTAGCCGCTGCATTGAAGTCCACCTGATGGCCTGGTAGCCATTCCGAAGGCTAGAGCTCAACCCTCAGAGACCCGCCTCTAGACTCTGGTCTAGAAGCTTCACTTATTACCCATACCATCCCTTAGGGCTCCTGTTGTTATATGAATGAACGCCAAAGCCTTGATCTAATCGTCAACCCTACCCATTCAGGGCTGCTGGAGACAGAGCTTCGGTGTGTGAAGCCTCTTCTGCTCAGGCTCAGAGTTGCTCATATACAGTCGCTTGAAAGATTGTGTGTTCCATATTATGATTATACTAGTAGCACAATATACCCCCAGGGCCTCTAGGTTACGTTCGGGTGCCCAGGCTTTTGCCAAAAAAGTCGTCAGCATAAGGCTTCTCATAACTATGCGGGGGCATCGTCTCTGAATACTGCTTTCACAATACCTTATAGACATTCTTGGGATGTATAGAACCCTGGCTTCCAGCTCTCCACCCTGGTTTTCGTATGGTTTTAGCCAGCTATCGTAGTCACCCAGGCATCTCCAGGGGAGATCAAGAGATCACCGACATCGAACATGGGCCGGCATGCACCGAAACGTGCAAATCTCAGCTTCGCACATAGCACTCGTGAGCTGGGTTGTTGCTGCAGAGGATTTTGTCTTTAAGCACTTCACCGATCGCTCAGCTGCTGTCCCAGGCGATGCTGGGGGTGATGCTGCTTGGCTGGCTGTTCTAAGGCCACCACCAACATCAGACATGAATGCCGTCGAGGTCCAGTGACATGTGCAGTCTCACTGGGGTAGTGGTTCAGCAGGAGTCCGGGAGACAGGTGCCGGCATTTCGGCAACTTCCTGCACGGTCCTCCTAAGGATCATTAGCCTAGGGTGGCACTCCTGTCCTGGAGACCCGTACCCTGGAAGTAAGGACAAGAAGAAGGCATCGATTCTGAGCAGATGCTCCCAGTGGCTTCAGTCACGGGCAGCTGTTTGCGGCGGGCATCGCGCCCGCATGCAGCGAGGGTAGGCTAACTGTTCATCGCATGCCGTAAGTCCACGACATCTTTTGGTGGCTACAGAACAACCTTATAAACCTAATTATGTAGATTCTGATGAGTGAAGATAAGTCAACCCAACACTGTGTACAACTGTACATCTTGAGATATGGTACTGTCTCGGCGAACGGTTTTCTCAATACCGCAAGTACATCCACTCGGGCATGCCTGAAAAACGACATAACGAAACCGGGCGTCGCACTTGCCTCTGCCATCATGCGGAGGACACGGGGTACCGACAGGCGTATTTTAGGTGGCCTGGCTAGTGGAG
>CAJNJA010103741.1:6772-18541 GCA_905231915.1 Symbiodinium necroappetens
AACCCCAAACCCTAAACTCCTAAACTGGATCAACACCGACCAATCTCGGAGCCTCGAGACTGGCACTCTGCAGAGCAATCGGCACATCCTCTCTCCTGCACTGGATCTGGGTTTAGGGATTAGGGTTTTAGGGTTTAGGGTGTTTTTGGGGTTTATTAAGGGTTTATAGGGTTTAGGCTGATGCATGCGCGAGCAGTTGCCAAAGGTCGAACAGGATGACGCGGGGTTTCCGGCTGTTCTAGAACTGCGATCTTGTAGGTGTCTGCCACTTCCTAAAGAAACGAAGAGGGGGCCAACCCCAAATCCCAGATCCCAAAGCCGCAATCGGAAACCCGGCAACCTCGAACTGTTTGACTCTAAGTCCCTTGGTAAGCAGTGGGGTCCTCTTGGCATACAGCTCCGTGATCTTTTTCATCGCAGCCTGCCCAAGAATGGCAAGTACGGACCGCAACGGGATGCTAGTGCTAATGATTCACACATCGGTTTTACAGGCCTTGGCGTTTCTGATGCGGTAGAGACAGTTCTGCATGCAACTCGGATCCAAACGCATTTGCCTACTAGTTCAGCTTCCCGGGGGTAACTTGAGGTTCACCAGTTGGGATTGCCTTGGGATTCCAGGGCTACCTACGCGACTTCCAAGCTTACACGCCGCCCCCCCATTAAACTGGTAGTTGGAGGCTTTAACCGCCAGAAAGAATGGTGGGCTTTTGGAGTCGATTCTGCCATACTTCCAGAAGGACTCTAACAGAACTATTCAGGTTTAGGGTCTACGGTTTAGGTGGTTCCCAATTCAAATCTAAACGCAACGTTTCACGGAGCATGCTCCCGAGCCGTCGCGAACTGAACCCTGCATTTGACCTTCGGAGTTTACCCTATAATGTCGGCTTTGTGCGACAAAGCGCACCTGAGGTCCGCAATATAGGGGATAGAGCAATTTAAGAAGGAAGGGTGTTCCGTGTAGCGGAATATTCTACTCCTAAACTCCTAAACCCTAAACCCTACTACCCTCGAAAAACCAGACGAAGTCTTCGGGCCACGTGAACGTCAACCTGCTGCAGCCCAAGGGATGTCGGCAGGTAGCTGCCGTAGCAACTCAAATCGGATAATCGGGGCTTACGGCATGTACTATAACCCACTAGACTAAATTATATACTATATACCATGTACTGTATACTATATACTATATACTATATACTATATATACCATGGACCATACTCTCCTTGACGATACTTTTCTGCGTATACTATACGAGACTGTATTGCAATTATATACCATGAGGCCCTCATTGGGGTCAAGGGGTATGCTCCCTGGACTCAACCCGCCGAACCTCTCGCTGCCCGCTCTGCTGCAGCGTCTTCGCGGCCTAATTCCAGGCGGACAGCTTCGGATGTAGGATTCTTCGGGGGGAGGCTTTAGGCTTTATGGAGTCTTCGCTGTGTGCCAGCGAGGCTTGAACAAGTAGTTGCGTATACTTTTGCTATTGGGCTTCGGATGCAGCTCTGACTGGAGCTGCTCCCGAAGTAGGGGCTTTAGGCTTTCGGATCTAGGGTTTATGTGGCGTTGCAAGATTTCATGCTAGCCGGCACGATAGCCAACCGGTTGAAATTCTGAAGGCAAGCAGGAGAAGGATGACGAGTTCGACGACCGTAACAGCGACATAAAGTAACACTGCAAACTAGAGAGAAGCCCATCCTCTGAAACACGGCAAATCTACATCATCAGCCAATCATCCCACAACATACCTGCATCGCCATCGAACGCTGGAAGCCAAAACACCCAGCAAGAAGAACCTCAAACCCTTAACCCGACACCCATAGTCGAAGCCCAGAATCCAATCCCAAGATTGTTGCGGCCTTCGCGATTTTTTGCGCAATCTCTAAAGCGAAAGGAAGCAAGAAGGGCACCTTAAACCCTAAACCCCAACTGCAAACAGTAGAACCTGGAAAGCCCGTGGCCTTCTCGCCCACACCACGGCTCAGGGCGGATGCCTGACGGCGCTCTGCCTCAGGGAGCTAGGGACGCGGCAGAATCGAACCCCGTCGTTTTTGATGGGGCTGGCGTTGGGGTTGGGATTCCGGATGAATGCATGCCAGGTGAGGGACAAGGGCAAGAAAGTGAGGCAGTTTGGTCGGAATCGAGATGTACGGACGGGGTTCAGGGACTCTATCACAGACGTCCTCAGGCAAGCTAGCTGCATAGTGTATTGCATAGAAGGGCCCCTACATGGAGAAATACGTGTCCGGGGGCACCGTGTGACTTTGAAGGGCCTACAAGGGGATTTGTTGTGCGTTTCTTCAGACGCCTGTATTACCAAGTTCTGTAGGGTCACGGCGGCTTAAACGAAGCGTCAAGGGACTAAACACGACTGTCGTGGGTAGTTGTCGTACTGGTCGCCACGCACAACAGCCCGGTCAACAACACAAAGGAACACAAATTGCCAGACGTTACTCAAACCTCGAATTCTATTGGCCTGGAGTCGAGGGCTGCTGGATTGCTACTTGGTCGAGGATCTTCAAACGAGGAGGGCTAGAAAAGTGCCCAGTCCGGGGACGAGTCTTGCTAGGGCGCACAGCAAGGATGATAACAAACTGAAGCGGACCCTTGAAGCGACACCTCTCAGGAACAGTAAACCCCGCAGTAAAGCCTGGCCTAAACCCTGAACCCGACACATCCTACGGCTCCGACGAGCCGACGTGTCTTTAGGGGGGTTAGGGGCTTTTAGCCTCACCAGCTGCGACTCCGAGCAGCCCCAAGCCCCAAACCTGGAACGTCAACCAGGTCACGAATCTGACCTCTCGGGGGGGTCCAAAAAAAAAGAAGTGATGCAGGATCCTCCAAGCCAAGCCCTTGCTTGGGCATTTGGGTTCGGCTCCAGGCTTCAATGCAAAGCCCTTAAGGCAGACCATGGCATGAAAAGAAGGATCAAATGCCCAAGGCCCAAGGCCCAAGGGCACGCACGCGGCACGGACTTCGCATCCTCTTGGCGTTGCCAACTCCGCTGATTGCGGCGCCCTTGATAAAGAATGGTCGAAATGGTAGTCTTGTTGCCTCGACTTCTGCCATGGCCCATGGCCACAAGCCGGGGTCGCAAGGTCGCATGTGAGCTCGACCGAGTAAGCTGTCAAACACGTAAGCTCAAGATGGGTGCTATGAGCTGCTTTCAAAGTAGCCTAATTATGCCAGTTGAGATGCAATGCCTAGTAAGTACTTCTTCGGCCAATCGATCGATTTACCCTGGAAGTAACTCCGGCGACCTGAAACCTTATGAAGCCCGGAAAACCCTTCCAAACACCCCTCCCACAAACAAGACAAACAACCATGTAGCAACCCTCCAGAAATTCTTAAAACCCTTATAGAGACACTATAACAACTCGAACAAAGCCCTAAAGAAGCGCCTTGAATCTTGCAGAAAACTTTTCCAGGGCACCGCGCTGCAGCTAAGGCTGCCTTGCGCGGATCGACAGAAGCACCTCCTCCCAAGGCCTCTTCGCAAGTGATTCTGCTAGGCTGCTAGGTGCTTTAGGGTTACAAGGGTTCAAGGCCTGGATCGAAGAGTCGGGGGTTACGGGCTCGGTGCTTAGGTTCTAGAGTTTAGAATTTCGATGAATTTCGAATTTTAACGGTTCACGGTGTAGCTGATAGGTTCTAAGATATCAGGTTTCAGGGATCGGGCTTCAGAATTTAGGATTTAGGGGCTGGGCTCAGCTTAATGGGTTGGGGAAACCCGAACTCACGTCCTGTTTAAACATGGTAAGCTGGCACACTCCCGACTAATGGGAACTCTTGATTAACAAACCCCGGGTATTAGGGTTTAGGGGGGTTGAGAGTTGAGGGTTGAGTTTTAGGGTTGAGGTTAGGGTTTAAAGGCTTCGTGTTGGACTTTAAGTTGGCCTTTGCCGGCTTGAAAAACTGAGTATTTTACATAGGCCTTTGATTTAACATTTCTTGCTTGGCTACCTCTGGAATGTCTTCACGCCAGCCTTGTTTAATCGCTGGGCGATAGCAGAAACCCTAAAACCTGAAACACCTGAACCCCGAAAACCTTAAACCTCTAGTGCCTGAACCCGAAACCTTGAAACAAGAGCTGGTCGGAAGGAGCACTGAACCCTCCCTAAACCCCTGAACCCTTCAACCCCCCTAAACCCCTTCTATGTCTGCAGGCAAGTTGGTTTGGGCAGAAGGTTGCCATTAATCCGGGTGCGGGGTGGGTTGGCAAGGTTTATTTTTTTCCATGGGGGCTCTGGTGGAAGAGGCCAATGCCTTTAAAACATGGTTTCAGCCCGGCCCGAGGCCCGTGCAGGATGCCTTTAATCGCAGGGGATTTATTAAGAATTGACATTATGGGAACTGCAAGATTTTGCTCATCAGTACTTATAAGGAGCCAGGTTTCCCCCAGTACGCTGTGGTTATGGCTCACCTTCAACATGCACACTATAAAGCCCTCATGCAACCTTATTATTCAGCCGCTTAGATTCCCAACCCTTCGATTTTCCCTAGACCGCTTGAAAGACCTGTAGCGGCCTGACCCGAAACCTTCAACCCTTTACAGGACCCCGCGAGTGGCGGCAAAACTCTTAGCCCTGCCGAGCCTGTCCCTCGCCGACATAAAGACTCTGGGAGCCACCTGGGGCACTCTGTAAGTCTTAAAGGGGCACCTGAAAGATTTGAAAAGGGGTTGGGCACCCTGGTTGAGTTGCAGACTGACTAGCTGCCTCTATCTATAGGCCCTTTTCCGGGCTATGGGCTGCAAGGGCGCCTGCCGTGTATGATGTGTCCAGCACGTTTGGGTTGCTGCGTTTGAGGGTTGGGATTGAAAACGAGGTCCGGGCATAGTTCGGACTTTGAATGTTACCCTACCGTCTGTAGAGGTTTTTGCGGTCATAAACACGTATCAAGAACATACCCCAATGAAAAGCTGAAGGCCTCAGCCCAAAAACCTTAAAAGCCTTAATTGCACTCCACTTGGATCAGTGATCCCTGACCAGCAAGATCGTGAAAGCACGTCCGGAGAAGGACGGCACCAGTGTATGTGGTCGGTAGATTCCAGTACTGGCTGCGGCATGCGCTTGCCAGCCGACCTCACTCGCGCGGTGCTTCCACAGCAGGACCATGAACCCCTGGCTCCTGCCAGCTGACCTCGTTCGTCTGCTGATTCCAATAGTAGAACCGCGAACCGCGGCTGACGACATTGGTGTGTTGGTGCCAGAAGTAGAACCGCGAACCATGTCCGCCGCACCTCTCAGCTGACGGCATTGGTGTGCTGGTTCCAGTAGCAGAACCGCGAACCGTGCCTGCCGAACCTCCCAGCTGACAGCGTGCTGGTTCCAGTAGTAGAACCGTGAGCAGTGCCTGCCGTGCCTCCCGGCTGACGGCATTGGTGCGCTGGTCCCAATAATAGAACGGTGCCCGCTTCGGCAATACAACGCAACTTAGCTTGGTTTAGCTTGGGAAACCGACAAATCCACGAAGGGGCGACCAGGGAGAGAGGGCTCCAGATGCAGTGCCAGATTCCGGTCTTAACGCTTAATTAAATGGTTCTGTAAACTTCAAAGTTTGGTTCTGTGTTTTAGATCCTTCGTTGGCAAATTGGCAGACAGTTCGTCAATCCCATTCCTCGGATTTCGGAAGAGTCCCTCCGATCACTCGTGCCACAATCCCATAACACCTACAACTTACAAAACCCCAACATAATTGACTGAAAAGCAGCCCTACAACACACCCGGGAAAGTTAACCTAAAAACCTTCCAAAACCCAAGATAGTTAACCGAAAAGCCCTACAGCACCCCCTATAAAGTTAACCTAAAAGCCCTACAAAACCCCGTGATGATTAAACTAAAAGCCCTACAACACCCCCGGGTAACGCGGAACCCATACAAACAACCGGGAAAATTAACCTAAACGCCCTACAAAACCACCGGGATAATTAACCCAAAAACCCTACACAACCCCCGGGATAATTAATCTAACCGCCCTGCAAAACCCCCGGGACAAGTAACCTAAACGCCCTACAAAACCCCCGGGATAATGAACCTAAGCCTAAGAGCCCTACAAAACGCAAGGTATAACAGCCCGCAGAATCACATCAAACTCCTTTCCACTTGTCTAAGGCCCTGAATTGTTCTATCATATGCTGGAAGATCTGGCAAGGCTCCGCACGTTGCGTGACCTGGCAAGCAGGGAGCAGAAAGGGAGAACAAGGCCTATGAGGGCCCTTCACAATTAGAGTGGAGTTGCGGGATATATTGTCGTCGGAGTATTTGCCGAATATGAGGAGCTGAATGCTATGGCTTTATTCAGGAATCTAAAACGATAGTAGTACCAATTACTGTATTCAGGCCCTTGTTGCATGCTACTTAGGTTGGGGGCAAACGGACTTCCGGTGGTAGGGTCTTTCGCCGCAGCACGAGTTTGTGATCACATCACTTTCTACTTGCTGTCCGTCTGGTCCAAAGCCCCCCAAGCTGCACAAGGGCAAACGGCGAAACCCAACTACTGTCCTAAACAAAGCGTGTTCTGCAACCGAAACCATGGAAACCTCGCATAGGGTACTGTACAACATAGCATATAGACTAGTTTGGGACGTATAGGGAATAGTGTTACCAATATGCAGAAAGTTTTACTTGACTCTGCCTGAACCACGGGTCACGGCGGTTCTATACACCACGGAACCTGACCCCCACAAACCCTAAATGCCTAAACCCTACGTTCCTACTGCAAACGCGTGAACGCTTAAACGCTCAAAAGCCAAATTTATGCTCTTCATCCGACACAAAGACGCCCTAATGCGCAGCTTCGAATCGGGTACTTACAGTATACTGAAGTATTGCCAAAGTCCACCCCGACCCCTCTCCAAACCCACCCCCTCACAGCTTCAAATCCCAAATCGTAACCCCAGAAAGAAGCAGTATATGCTAATGAGATCCCTTGCACACCGTTCGGAATCTTCCCTTTGTGTAAACAATTCTACAGTAACAGGATCGCGAGTGTGATGTAGGGCATCTGTATGGAAGTACTTATTTGGCAATAGGATCCCAAATGGGATGCGAGTAGAATTCTTCATTCAGGGTATAATTTTATCGCAAAACATGGGCCCAAACCATGGTGCAAAATTTCTGCACGAAGTACCCTGAAACTACACCCTACACTACACCTTAAACAAGCTGTAAACCCCTCCAGCCTCAAGCAGGTACGTCCCTTCAGCCGTAAGAGCACTGAGCCATCCCAGTCTTCCCTTGCAAGGGCTTTTGTTTTTGTTTTGCGGTTTTTTCCATGTAATGTCTGGGGTTTCAAGGCCCAGGGTTCAGGGTCCAGGATATATTTCTGTTGGTCCTGATGTCTTCTTGTTTGCGATTATCAATGCAACTTGCAAGTATCAGTCATTCTGCTTCAGAAGTGTTAGAAGGTGCCGGGGTTGTCTTTGCATACATAAGATGTCCATACCGATTCTTGCGGCATGTGCGGTGTTGCGGAGGGCTGTATGCAATTCTACAAAGCTCTGAACGAGGTTCTCGGTCTATTCCCACACCACCCCCAACCCTCCTAACCCCTACAGCTTCAACCCCTCAACCCTTGGTTACTAACCCTGAAACCCCAAACCCTAAATACTAAACCCTCAACCCTAAATCCTAACCCTAAACCCCCAAACCCTAACTAAACCACGAACCCTAGATCCTAACCCTAAACCCCCCAAGCCCTAAATACAAAACCCTCAACCCTGGATCCTAAGACTAAACCCCCCTCCAAAACCTCAAATGGGGTTTAGGGCATGGGGTTGGGGGTGTTTAGGGTTTAGGGCATGGGTTTGAGGGTTTTCAGTGTTCGGGGCTTTGAGAGTTTCGGGTTTTGGGATTTAGGGCATGGAGTTCAGGGTGTTTGGGGTTTGGGGCATGGGGTTGAGGGTTTTCAGGTTCGGGGCTTTGAGAATTTCGGGTTTTTCGGGTTTAGGGCATGGGGTTGAAGGTGTTTAAGGTTTAGGGCACGGGCTACCTGGCCTGCACATGCCTCCAAGTTTTTGCTTTAAATATTCCCGCAAGAAGGGTGGCGAACAAGGCTTTGCCAAGGGGCCACTATGCTGGCAGATCCCTCGCAAGATCTCGCAAGCCTCCGGCAGAAAGGCTGACATCAGGTGGTGCGGGTCTACCAAGCCAGGCATGGGGCCCCGTGGCAGATGATGGGATGATGGGAGCGGAATCCAGCCTGCGATGGCCCAGCCACATCTCGCTGGCAATGCATTCAACGTATGGATTCCAGCAGCATTGAGGCCATTGAGGTTGAGATGTGCGAAGAGTCACTGGCCAGGGCCCTGGTAGCGCTCGACGAGCTGGCCGTGACGGCCTGGCATTATTAGAATCTCTCAGCCACAGACTATACGGTCATAAATGTTTAATATCGCAAAATTATTGTAAAACGGTTGCGGGATAGGGTTGCAAGATTTTGGCAGGTTGCAAAATGATTGCATTTTTGCAAAGTTTTTGCATTTTTGCCTTTTTGCATTGCTTCTATATATACTATTTTTTGCCATATGTTTGTATCATTCATATATTTTTGACTTATTTGTTTAGTGTTATTTGGGTCAAATTTTGATTCCGTGACGATGTTACAGCGATGTTTGTTCTGGCTTTTGAGGTATGCATGTGCTCGTTTGTGCAGGTGTTGGGTGCGTTCGAAAAAGTAACTACTAATGTGTTCCACAAATTGTAGACACGTTTGGTACATCTTTGATTTCAACCTCCAGTGCAGCAGAATATGACATCACAAGGACACGGTACACATGCACGAACACTCATTCAATCGCTTTGAATGTCCGGCGTTGCACCTTGAGCGGAGGGGAGGGGAGGGGAGGGGAGGGGAGGGAGGAGGGGAGGGGAGGCAATGGAGGGGGAGGGGGGCCTGGAGGGGGGCTGGGAAGGGGGCGCTTGCAACCTGAGCTGGGCGGCCCCCCGCCAAGGACCAATTATTTGTGCAAAAAATTTGCGAAAAACGCTGGTGCCGGAACTTGGTGGATTTTTGGAAAATGTGCAAATTCCTCGAAGCATCGCTGAATTTGCAAAGCAGTCGCGAGATCCCCCTCCCCCTCCCCTTCCTGCCTCCCCTTCTCCCGCCCTCCCCTCCTCTCCCTTCCCCCTGGCCCTGCCCTCCCCCCCTCCCCCCGTCATGAATGCAGCAAATGAAACATCAGTTGGGGGAGTGCCAGGGAAGCCTGCAATCCCTCCGCGATCTCCAAACATAAGTTGTGGACGCTAGACCTGCAGGATAAGCAGTCAAACTGTTCGCAAACTGGCTTTCCAACCATGGACACAAGTCGCATCGTTGTACAAGCACTGCAACACCTCTTCAAAACACCAACCGAAACCTCGGTAAAATTGGAGCAACCACACGCACACGGTTTTGTATTGTTTCGCTACTTAGCTCGCAGAATTTCATCGATATGCTGTTTCGGTTCTTTGTGAAAGCAATTTGTATTTGCCGGAAATTTGTAATAATTTTGCAATAATCTTGCGAAAAAAATTGCAAAAATGCAATAATTAATTCAAAAATTGCGATCCCGAAATCGCTTTGCAAAAAATTGGAATAATTTTGCAAAAAAAATGCAAAATGATTCTTTCCGGGATTTATAGTCTGTGGCTGGCAAAGATTGTTATAAGCCTGGCACAAAGCTCATTAAAAGAAAGTTTGATTGGAGAAGACAGCTCTCAGGCTCACACTGGCTTGTCCCACGTTACTTCATTGGTCTCGACGTTCCAGTAGTAGACGTCGTTGTGGGAAGGCTTCGCAAGGAGAACTCGATCGTGCAAGTGGCCGATGGCAGAAATGCCAGCAATGCCTCGTAAGGAACTCTGACTCGAACCTGCCCAGGAGCTCAGACTAACTGATATGTGCAGCGCCGCCACGCGGCTGAGTTTTTTAAATTGAGGCAGACTCCCAACCCGGTGGCAGCACATCTGGCCAGATCCAGTTGGCCTGAGGGCTCTCAGATGCTCTCAGATTACATTCAATTGCAAAAGCCGGGCTCATTGCCACGAGTCCGCGCACCAACGTCACCTCGCATGCGAGGGACGGGCTCCCTGTTTGGAACAATAACAACGTTCGAGGGCGGCCATGGCTTCTGAGGTGACCAGCAAGGACTGCATGCTGGCCTCGACCACACCATTGTACAGATGGCATCAAGACTAGGCGACATCGGGGAAGATTCCCCAGCTTGTAGGGGGATTGCAAGAGCGTTGACTCAAGCGGCCGTTGCACAGGCATGGAAAGCGACGAGCGACTTGCCTCCCACGAATCACTCCGCAAGCCATGACAAGAAGGCACAGCCTGCGCATCTTTGAAGGTGGCAAGACCAGTAAAGACCAGCGTTGTTTGCTTGAAGGGCTTTCATGCTCGCTAAATGTTGCAAGCCGCTGCAATTCTCGCAAACAAAAGAAAAGTAAGAGACATGAACGACTCGCTCACATCGATTTGCTCAACTTGGCGCCGCGTCCATGCTAGGCTGGCGTCGGCTTCTCAGCTTACCCCAAGTTTACCTCTCTCGTCCCTTTTTTGTTTTCTTCCGGAACTTGGGAAAAAGAAAGTATTCACACACCAAAGCTGGCTTCAAATGATTTGCTGCTTCGAAGCAAGCTGCTGATGCAAAGACTCTGGTTCGTCACGAACCTACCAAGGGTTTAGGGCATGGGGCTGAGGGTTTGTAGGGTTTAGGGCATGGAATCGAACCCCCGAAACATAGCTCTGTACCCATCTAAAACCCTTCAACCGAACCCCAAAGCCCGAAACCTACAGACACCGAGCCCAAAGACTCTATGAAGAGCTCAATGGGGTTTGGGGTTTAGGGTTTGGTGGCAGGCATCCCTGCTCCATATGAACTCTGAGGAGGTTTAGGGCCTTCAAAGAATGCCTCAAGAACTCCAGTCCTTCACCAAACCAGGAAGCGAAGCTGCCAATGTCCCGACCTCTATCAAACACTAAACCCCGAACACCCGACAAAAAAGTCCTGAAGCCTCCTTTGGCGAATCCCGTTTCCTAAACCCTACACGACATACTCCTTGACCCTAAGCCTAAACCCTAAACCCTAAACCCAAAGCCCTAAACCCTAAACCCAAAGCCCTAAGCCCTAAACCGTGGCCCTAAGCCCTAAACCGTGGCCCTAAGCCCTAAACCCTACCGGCATCCTGCGTCCTGGAGAACTTGAACTTAAGACTGCAAGCTCTGAATCCGAAGCCCTGAATGAACGTCGAGACCCTCCGTCCTGCATCCGAAAGCCGGACACCCATGAGCTCTTCTTGCAAGCCCTTGGGAGGCTATAATTTTTTCCGTACCAGATCGCCTAGTGTAGAGTCTCCAAACAACCTATGATTCAACAAACCTGTTGATCCTAAACCCTAGACCAGAAACCCTAAATCTTAAACCCTAAACCCTAAACCCTAAATCCTAAATCCTAAACCCTAAATCCTAATGTTGACGATTTTCTAAAGCGATTGCATCCAAGACCCAGGGCATCCAAGACCCAGGGATCTTGCCTGCTTGTCCCGTGCCTTGAAGCGTCGGCCTGCCAGAGGGGGCCGCAATGAGGAGAGTAGGGTGCCTTCAACTATCTACCTATCCATAGATGTGTGTGTATATATATATACACATGTATGTATATATATATGTATATATGTATGTATATATATATGTGTGTATATATATATGTATATGTCTGGTGTTCATATGTACATCTATATATATATGCAGATATAGATATAGATATGTAGATATGTGTGTGTATATATATA
>CAJNJA010103752.1:0-18541 GCA_905231915.1 Symbiodinium necroappetens
GAGAGAGAGAGAGAGTGAGCACAGCGAGAAACAGAGAGAGAGAGAGAGAGAGAGAGAGAGAGAGAGAGGGAGAGAAAGAGAGAGTCATGGCGTGGCCAGACACTGCCAATGGCTTCAATATCACAGTGTTCTGCCCAGTACTTTGGGGTTGAAGCTTTGGGGCTCTGTCTACTACGCTCTAAGCCCCTAAACTCCCTAAACCTTAAAAGCCTTAAGACCAAGGTGGGGGTGTAGCATGTGAAGCCTTCAAACCTGAACCCTCAACCTGAGGACGTAAATCTGCCGATGTGGGGGGGGGGGGTTGCATCCAAGCGATGGCTGGTGGAAGGTTCTGTGCGCAAACAGACCATCTGTGCTCCTTCATAAACCCCCAAACCCCAAATCCTCGAATCACCAACACAAAAACTCTAAGCTCCCAGGCATCTTCTTCCAGGCACCATCCACACGCGCAGTCTGTGCGAAGCAGGTCGCGGGTGGTTTCATCAAGAAAGCTCAGGATGTCGGGCTTAGTCCCACCATCCGGGACCATACGTTATGAAACTACCCGCGTCTGTGCGGACAGCTAGGAAGCAGCAAGGTTGGTCCACAATTCGTCGGGTTCAGAGCTGTGCCAATATAGACTAAGCACTGACTCCTCACGCATGATCCTAACCGGTGTCCTAAACCCATAACCGCTGGAAATGAACCGACCCTGCACCCTAGTCAGAGACAAGTCGAAGAAACAGCGGTCACAGATAAATAGTTCGACAGACAGATAGATAGACAAATAGACAGGAAGACAGCTAGCTGGCTAGCTAGCTAGATAGATAGGTGGCTAGACAGATAGCAAGTAGATACGTAGACAGATAGATTGGTAGATACATAGACAGATGGATAAAGTAGACCACTACCTACATGACTGGGCTTCTAGGGTCTACTACGTCGCGACACCGGAAATTCACGAATTGCCTCCCCTTCCGATCGTGCCCAGACGAAGCTCGACTTCTCCCCGGTGAAGGCTCGGAAGGCCTGGGAAGGGACGAAGATCCCATGGACTTGGTTTTGAAGCTTGTAGGGGTTGGGTTGAGGACTTTGGGTTTAGCGTTTGGGTCTGCTTTGATGTTAAACCTGTGATAACCTGTGCATGAACATGGCTTGTATTCGCCGGTTGCAGATGGCTGCTGGGTTAAGGACTAAAACGTTGTGTCCAGAGGCCATGTCTGGCTACAGAGACTGAACAAATCTGAGACTGAACAAATCTCAACCCTGAACCCTAAACCCTAGAGCAGGAAGAACCTAAGACCCTCCCCTAACCTCAACTCTAAACCCACACGGTGCACTAACCTGGAAACCTCAACCCTAGAGTAAGCCTTAGACCCTAAGCCCTACACCCTAAACCCGACATCCCAAAGAGTCTCTAAAAAACCGATCAAGCCCGGCATTCTTTCCGAAGCCTAGAACACACCCGGCTGAGATCCGCACGATCCTCGCAAAACTCCGGTAATCCACATGAAAATATAAATTCTCCAAAACCCAAAGCCCTTCAAACGCAAAACGAAAACCCTAAGCCTAGGCCCCAAACCCTAAACCCCCAAACCCCTAAACCCAAAACCCTAAACCCCGAAACCCAAAATCCTGAGCCCCTACACCCTAAGCTCTAACTCCGAAAGAGCTGGGCACCGGACAGAGCAGCAGTTTCCGCCACTCAGCTCCGTATAAGACCCCGTCATCTTGGCGAAGGCCTGTAGTAGAGTCTACGGTTTTGGGTTTCGGGGTTTCGGGTTTAGACGTTTTGGATTTAGGGCTTTGGGGTTTAGGGTTTAGGGCTTAGGCTCCAAAGACCCCATGAATTGAGGAATATAGCTTAAATTAAAGCTTATTAGGGAATAGGGTTCCTTTGAAGGGTTCCATAAGGGTTACCATAAGGGTTCTATACTTCATTGTGGAGTACACCTTAAAGCTTATTCGGGTTCCTAATATGACTTGAAATATATTCTTTGGTTGAGGGGTTTTGGAGTCTCCGGGTAGTTGGCTCACATCTTAAAGGTTTTAGGAAACGCTCCAAGATGTCCCCGAAACCTATGCCCCCAAACCCTAAACCCAGAAGCTCTACTTGAACCCTAAAGCCCCAAAGCCCTAATTAAACCCTACACCCAAACTCTAAGGCCCTGAACCCTAAAACCCTGAAGCCCTATAAGCCCCAAAATGATGCTTGTGGTTTAGAGCATGTGTAGGGGTTTAGGGCTCTGGCCCTAAACCCTACCTTAACCCCAAATAGCCTGCCTTTTTCAGGACTTATACAACGAAATCATAATAAGGAACCCTAAAAAGGTAGGTTTTTTCGGGTCCAGGTAAGCCCTAAGACTCTCCGGCTCGAAGGACCCACATTTTAGGGGCTGGTTGGCCCAAAAAGAGCTGGCTTCCGGGCCATGCTGTGCCTAGGGTCTAGGGTTTCAGGGTTTTAGGGTTTAGGGGTTTAGGGTTTAGGGGTTTAGGGTTTGGGGTTTAGGGTTTAAGACTACAAACATCTATAAACCAAAGACATGCTAAGTCCCAGATGACATGCACGGGGACGTTTCGTAAAATTGAGCGGGGTTCTGTGCACTCAGGATATTACCACGGGAGGCCTACAGTGTGGGCCCTTGTTTTCTGAATTTCTAGATCCGGGTCACTGAATTCCATGAAGCTCTTACATCAAAAGGCAAGCACATGGGCCAAAGCTGTAGCTAGACCACCACACCACACGAGACCCAAGGTCCAACATCCTCGGGCCCCAGAATCTAAGCGCGACAAAATCCCTAAAGTGCACTGGGTGCCCCAGGAAGTAATCCCTAAACCCTAGACCCTAAACAAAACACTAAACCGTACTGTCACAGTAGGGGTACAATGTGACAAGTTGTTTTTTTCACAGGGATCACCAAATAGTGCCCTCAGTCGGCCAGGTACGGAAGCCCTCTGTAGACCCCTGAACCGTGTTCTAAGTCCTATTCAAGTCCTAATTCGGGGGCAATATACGACTAGGGCTTGGGGTGTTATAAAGCTCAACCCTGACCCTAAACTTTAAACTAAACCCTAAACCCAGAAAGCCTAAACCCTAACCCTAGACTGAACCCAAACAACAAACCCTAAACCCTAAACTAACCCCTACACCCTATACCCTAAACCCTCAAGGATCCCTGTATGGAATCCTTGAACCTCTTGCGATCTCGCAAGCCTTCTCCAGGAGCAAGACCTGAGCTTGGGGCTTAGGGCTTTTTTGAGTTTAGGGCTTTTGGAGTTTAGGGCTTTAGGGCTGTAGGGGTTTAGGGCTTTTGGGGGCTTGGGGGTATTTGGGGGTTTAGGGCTTTTGGGTGTTTGGGGTTTAGGGCTCCGGGCTTTAGGGCTTTGGGGGGTTTAGAGCTTTGGGGGTTTAGGGCTTCAGGGTTTAGGGGTTTAGGGTTAAGGGGTTTAGGGCTTTGTTGAGCAGAGGTGAGACGGTGAGGCTTTGGAGGTTTGGGATTCAAGGCTTTCGGTGTTTAGAGCTTTGAGGAGTTGGAGTTTAAGGTTTAAGGCTTTCAGGGTCGAGGGTTCGGGGCGTTAAGTGTTACAGTGTTCAGGGTTTAGTGTCTAGGCTTTTCCAGGGCTTGGGGTTTAGGGCTTAGGATGTTCCGGGTTTAGGGTCTAGGGTTCAAGCGAGGTTTTGAAGCACAGGGAACACCAACATACATTGCCAGACGATTGCCGCCGGAGGGTGGTGTCGATATATCTCGGGAGAGAGCATGAAAAGTCATGATGCTCTGAGGGACCTGCATGCAGTGATATCTACTTTACGCACTGAAGGTCAAGTCCTGGCTGAGAGCACATGAGTTCATGCCGCACGTGCGTTGATTGCGCCGGAAAATGTCTCATGGTATTCTCGTGCGTGGTAACGCATGTATCATTCGGGTTCGAGGCACGTCAGAAGGCTCATAGCCGAATCATACTCTGCCCAGGAAGGACACGTGCCCAGCTGACCATCTTCCTTGAACGAACCCCCAATATATAAACTCCAAGGACTCTTGTAGGAACCCATGTAGGAGCGCTGATGCGAACCTGTATAGAACCCATCTCGGAACACTTATAAGGACATATTCTACTGAGTACTTGGCAAGAAACAATTGTTTAAGTATGCTTAAGTTACCAAAAAAGGAAACCCGGTTATTTACAATAGATCCCTATTATGGTAGCTTACATTTACATTAGCATCTAACACGAACCCAGCACAGGAAGCATTTTAAGAACCCAAGTTTGGGACGCCTAAGCCTTCGGCCCAAGCTTCGTTCCCATTTGGCCGGGCAAAAAGTGGCGTGCCTTCATCCTTGCCCAAAGGGTCTATATACAAAATGTGGAATTAAGCCCCGTTATGTTTTGGGGACCTAACTCCAGAATACTCTGATTCTGGAAGTAAGCCCCAAAAGACCATCCCTATGATGGTGTTAAGATCTAATTCCATAATAGTAGCATTTTATGTGAACCCCCGGGGTTGGCGATGTCCGAATTGGGGGGCGGAGGGTCTTGGGCTTGGGGGCTGCGGCTTTAGGTTCTAGGCTTAGGCTTTTCGGGCTTAGGGTTCAGGTTCTGGGGCCTAGGGCCTTGGGTTCAGGGCTGAGGGTTTGAAGTCTCTGCGGCTGAGTTTTGTTCAAGTCCCCTTTGGCTCCAAAGCCTCGGAGTTCGAGGTCTTAGGGCACTTCCCTAAATTAGGATCCCTTTGTAAGTCCCCAATAGAGTGCGGCACTTTTATATCAAAAAGGACCCTTAAATGGACCCCACTTAATTAAGAGAACTAACTACCCATTTTATGAAGGATACAAAATAACGGTAACGGCTGTGAAAATAGCATCGTGGTAAGGTGTTGATGGGTGATCGTAAAGCATGCTGTAGTAGCATGGTTTTTAGGCAATCATTCCATAGTGCCCCACATGAGGTATACCATGATTCAGTAGCAGTTGGAAGGCCGCGTGGCAGTGGGACCCAAATCTCAACCTTTAAAGGAAGAATGCCGACAAGAAGGGTCCCACATAGGGCACCCAGAAGCAGCTAGCTGTTTACCGGGGAGTGTCCCCTCCGGAACTCAAGATCCGTTTCTAAACTTGTTAGGGTTTAATCTCATAAGGTTTCAAGTTTAGGGTACGAATGTTTAGAACTGCTACGGGCTCTATACGGCTGCAAAGGTTCACTCCAAACGGCCCAAAGCGGATAGTTTTGCAGACATTTGACATTCGACGCAAAAGGGGACCATCAAGATAGTCAAGGAAAGGTAAGGGACGTCAGAAACAAGATGAAGTTCTTCTCACACGCTAGTCTTTAATCCCAGCAGTGTCTGCCAGCCGACATCCCACCATTCCCGCGGATGGCATGGGATGAACTCGTCGACCTGAAATTGAAGAGGGGATTCCGGGGTCCCCTTTTTGGAGATGGGGGTCCTGAACTGCGGTGAGAGATCGTACTGGCTCGGGTCATTTCAGGGCCCCTACTTCCCGGCTGCGTAAGTGTATACAAGCCGGCAGTTTTGACTCGGCTGCAAGAGCATCAGCAACTTGCATCCACCTCTAGACAAGTATGTAGAGCGAAGGGACTTTCATAGCCAGAAGCAGATTGGAGTTGTCTGTCGGTTCAGTAGTTGCTCCATCAGCCTGCGCACTCAAATAACTGCAAAACTTGCGACCGGACCTTGGCGACCATAAGCTGAACTTTAAGACATGTCTCACCAACCAACAAAACCAATACCCCTCCTACACACCGTCCGATTAGTACTTCTTTCTGGCTGTGGCTAACCTGATGATACCCCTAACCCTCCTTAAAAAAAGAAACCTCGACCCCAACAGCCGTATCCTCATAGTTTTCTAGAGCCCTGAGAAAAACCCCCTGGTCTCTGAAGTCCCCGAACCTCCAGGCCGGTACCCTTAAAGTATACATAGAACCTCCATCAAACCCCCGGCAAGCCCCAAACCCCTGAACCTGCACCCTTGACTCGAAAAATAACAACCCCTAAGCCCTAAACCCTAGTACAACCCTCAAGGACCGCCTCCGCTCGCCTTTTTGCCTTCAGTAGACTAGAGCCGAAAGGCTCTCGAAACCCCTACATCCGAAAAAAAACAAACAAACACAAACCGGTCCTCAAACCCAAAAGCCCGAACTCAAAACGTTTAATGTAAGGTTAAAGCTCGGGTTTAGGGAGAACGTTTCCAGGTTTACGGTATGGGAATCAAGTTTCAGGGTTCAGGATTTCGGTTGAGGAATTGAGCCCTGGACACCGGCCACAAATCCGAAATCCCAAGCCGTAAACACCAAATTCCAAAAACCTAAACAACAACAAAGTCCTTACCTCAATTTGCACCCGATCCTGGACCTAGATGCTGTCGCTGACGGTTCAGGATCGATGGCTTGGCTTTGGGTTTCAAAAGTTTACAGCTCAGGTTTCTACAAGGCTTAAGGGTTATCGGTATTTACGGCTCAGTGCTTTGTTTAGGGGTTAGGGTTTAGGGTTTAGGGTTTAGTGGGCCTTGAGAGGCTTAGGCTCAGGAAGGGCTTTGGAGTTTGGGGTTGCGAATTTGGGATTCCTGGAGCTGAAAAAGAAAGCAACCCGCCAGTTACCCTAAGGGTCCATATGCCCAAATACTATATACCTTGGCCCCAAAGTCCTATTTTGGGACCACCCATGGATCCTAGAGGCTTATACTAAAGAACTAAACCCTACAAACCTTAAACCCTAAACCCTAAACCCTAAAACCCTAAACCCTAAACCCAAAAGCCTAAAGCCCTAATCCCCGGAACCCCATGCCGTCAACGGTTGAGCGCCTGACAGCCAAGGCCACGGGCCGGCAGCGCGAATCGAACAAGCGCACCTGCCATGCCCGGCTCAGGCCCAAAAGGGGTCCCTCGGTACCTGGGGTTTAGGGCTTTAGGGCTTGAGGGCTTTAGGGTTTTTGGGTTTAGGGTGTTAGGGTGTTAGGGTCTAGGGCTTTAGGGTTTGAGGGTTTAGGGACTCTTTCCCAAATCATCAGACTACTTGCTATGATAGAAACCCTACTTTCTGCGATATAAGTGCTTAGGACCGTTTGGGAGGGTCCGAAATCTGCAAGTGAGGGGTGTGGTGGAATCCGAGAGACTTTTCAAATATTTGGCTCATCTAGTGAGAACCCCAGAAGCCTACGTTACATGTCCTACATGTGATAAGCTCTGTATGGGCTTCTTAAATGTAGACTTCAGTTCAGACCCCACCTTACGGGCTGAACCCCAAATCCCTCAAGTCCAAAACACCAGCCTACAGCAAAAAGAAGCACAGCCCCGGGCTATGAAACTTACCATGTCGCCAGGAACTCATGGAAATCCCTTTAACACTCTAATACGAGGTTTACAGTACGGGTTTTAGTGTTTAGGGTCTTCTGACTAGAATAAGGCTCTGCGGAGTTTTCGCGGACTAGAAAGGGGTTGCCAAGAAGGCTTTTTACATGATCGAGATAAGCACAGTGGTAAGCTTCAAACACATACGTATTCAAAGCCAGACACTTTGAAGGCCTCAGACACGAAAATAGGAGACTTGATAATTAGGATAGAGCTTAGGGCTTAGGGGGCCTTGCACGACACTATACTTGCATTCGGGAAACCAAAACAACAACCAATGGCAGAGACAGCGCCCACGGTGAAGGCCTCAACTTCGACAGGGTCTGCCGAAACGTCCGCTGCGACATGTAGCATCTGAGGAATGTGTAAACAACCCTCGTGATAACTTATCTAGGTGCCTTGCACCATTGCTAACTAGATGACACCTGACGTTGCCTCGCAGCGGCCAGTTTTCTCCAGCTCTCGTTGGGCGAAGAGTGCCTTCAAAGCAGCCACGGCATATCTCTAAGTTAAAAGGGCCATGGGCGCAACCACAATATTCATTAGCCTTTGCACCGCTCGGAAGGAAAAACTCGCCGCGTGTACTGACACGGAATATAGACGGATAAGTTCCTGCGATCTCAACGGCAACGCCCTGCCATATAGCACAGGCCAATTTCATTAACAAACAAACATTAATGTAATTGTTGTTGTTGTCGTTGTTGTTGCTGCAGGTGTTGTTGTTGCAAGTGGTTGTTATTGTATTATGAAGTCTTCATCTTACTCATAATTTCCTCTGTGATCTGCCGCGCATCGGAGCAAACGGCTGCCACCCCAAGACTTGACATTCTACAGCACGACCAAAACATGCATTCCAGCCCTGTCATTGTCCTCATAGAAACCTTGCAAAACCATCCCTAAATCCTAGATCCTGAAATCCCAACTAGTGTTTCTAGCGATAAGCCTGACCATGTATATAGGGGCTGTAATTAATTAGAACAGGATTGGTCTGTTATTCTATAATTGCAACAAGGACCCCCCCCCCCCCCCCCCNNTGTAGGTAATTATTTGGGCCCCTATATACTAGCCCTGCCTCCACCGCCGTTGGAAACTCTGCGAGGGAGGCCTTAGAGTTGCAACAAACAAAGTGCTGCTGCTGATACCACTCCCCAGGGCTTCAGTTAACTAAATAGTGGGTTACTAACCATATATTATGTACCCCAGTAACCTACTATTTAGGTAACTGGAGCCCTAGGGACTGCTACCCTCTACCACCAACGGTACCACCATGTACTCCTCATAATTGATCTCGCGCTCCCCGCAGCCGCAATCTGCGATCGGGACGGTTTGTGGCGAACTGGCAATTGTGATGTCCAAACACTGGTAAACCCTTTATACCTTGAACCCCAAAACCCTAGGCCCTAAACCCTAAACCCTAAAGCCCTAAACCCACAAAAGCAAGAGCTCGAAGGCCGAATCAAATAGCTCAAGGTTGGTAAGCTTTGAGCCTGAAGACTTTGCCGTAAGGCGTAAGGGTCCATGTGTCCATAAGGGGTTCCTTGAAGGTACCATAAGGGTTTAGGGTTTAATTTGGCCGTAAAGTACCTATATGACTATATGGGGGGCCTACTTTGAAGCCTAGAGTTTCTGCTGAAAAGGTACATGGATCTTTGGGGTCTCCCATTGCATTGGGAGGTCCCTAGTGGAGGGAGTCTCTAAGCATTCTGTAACGCCCCAAAAACTAAACGCCTGAACCGTGATCCGCAAAATCCATGGTAATTTGATGAACAGATCTGAGTTTGAGGGGTGAAAAGGCTCATGGTCTGATTGAGGAACAGGGTCTTAGGGTTGGGATCCTTTGTCCATGCGCGGAAGGATTCGAAGCAGGAACTGTACACCCAGCTGCTGTCTTTGCAAGGACTTCCGGAGACTGCGTGGCTCGCGCCCGATGCAGCCAATCATTTCGATTCATTGGAGTGACTTCGATGCAGTACTTCAGGTTTTGGGACTTGAGGCGCATAGCTTTATGGCATGCAGGATTGAGGATGTAGGCTCGGGGTTTAGGGTTTGGGGTAGGATGTCCTCGGGTTTAGGGTAGGATGTAGGCTCAGGGTGCTTATGTGCCTACAGAATCGAGCTGGCGAACGGAAGAATGTGGGTTTAGGGCGTTAGGATTTAAGGTTTTAGGGACTTCACACTCTTCACCTGCGGAGGACAAGGCACAATCCTGTGTCGGGTATTGAACCCTAAACGTGCAACAGGTTACACTTAACCCTAAACCCTAAACCCTAAACTTGACGGGAGTTGGCCACGCTTCCGGGGTGACGTGAATGCCTCTCGTTGCGTGGTTTCTGCGAAAGCGCTGCAGCAGGCTGTCTGAAATCACTGCCAGGCTAGTGTCTACATAGGCTTGAAGATGTAGAGTTTAGGGCTATAAGGTTACGCATTTAAGGATGTCCAGAGACTTTTGAGTGTAAAGTTGGGGTTCAAGCTTCACCAGAAGCAGCCCTAAACCCCGAAACGCCTGAAGCTTTAGCTTGAGTTCGATAAAGGGGCCTTCATGACCATGAACTGGTTCTGGGGTATAGTCTAGTACATGTCTGGAAGTATCTGAACACCCCAGCAACCTGCCAATTTAAGGACTGGCAAAAGGAGATGATATGTATTATGACACCGGAACATGCGAGCCTTTTATCGGTAGGCGCAGTGCTGGCTAAAGAACACGCGGGACTCTAGGGACTCTAGGGTTTAGGGCTTGCCAGGCTTACCAACACCCCCCCAATTGCCCCTTATAGTCATTCAGGCCTAGAGTACTCCCGATTATAGGGCGCATAAACCCTAAACCCCAAAACTAAACCCTAAAGTACATTCCCACGATTCAGGACCATAATTCCTCTGCGAAAGGGTACTTTGGGGGGCGGCGGGGGGTGCCGGTAGGCCTTTAACCTAGTGCCCTGCTGAGTTGATTTAGGGTTTAGGATTTAGGGTTTAGGATTTTAGGTTTAGGGTTTATAAGGGTTTAGGGATTAAGGTTTAGGGTTTAGGGTTTAAGAGGTTGTCGAAAACTTAAACTCAAAACCCCTGAAACTGAAAAGCCCAAGCCAGTCTTTGGGTCTCCAATGGCTAAACTCTCTGAGTCCGGTTCCCTAAGTTCTTATCAACTCCCAAAAGCTCATTCTAAGAGATAATGAGCACGGATATACTCCCCTATACACTCCCTGTGACCGTGAAGGGAAAGAGATAACCCCTGGGGCATCTAAGCCCAACACGATAAAGCGAAATCCCGAAACCTGCACGAAATGCAGCGCCGGAAAATAGTTGCTCAGGGCGGCAGATTCACGCGCATGGCCGACTCCGCACTTTCCCGGCTTCTGCTTATCTTAGCGGGGTTTGCCCATTGGCCCCTAAGTAGCTCCTTTTTATGGCTTCTATTTAGAATCCTATGAGGCAATCCCAAAAACGAATTTCTTAGGGGCCTATGGGTAGGACTGAGTCTGTCGGGAAGGTTTTCTTCTGCCTGTTTCACAACTCTGTGTAGGAGGACACACCGATGGCAAGTAGGCGTAGTTACGCGAACTCAAAACTTGCAGTGTTTGTAATATCGTAGCTGTGCCTATAGAGTAACCCAGGTACTAGAATTTGTTACTCTGACTCTACCTATAAGCTCATACCATATAGTATACCCTTTTGGGTACCTAGTTCTTTAGTTAGGAGCGCTATATAGAAGAGTAGGTAAGTACCCTTAAGAAGGGGCAGGGTATGAGCCTCTAGTTATGAATGTACAAAGCAGGGCTTCCCATCTCCGGATCTGAGCTGAACCCCCATGTGCGCCTGTGAACCCTAGACCTTAAGACGGCGAACAGCCCCAAGCTCTAAACTCAAAGCCCTCTAAGCCTAAACCCCCAACCCCAAAGCCATAATCCCCCCCGCTTCCTGGAGCTTCGAGTTTGAGGGCATGGGAAAGAAAGAGGAATGCAACAGACTGGCA
The DNA here is from genome assembly GCA_905231915.1 of Symbiodinium necroappetens. Taxonomy (NCBI): domain Eukaryota; class Dinophyceae; order Suessiales; family Symbiodiniaceae; genus Symbiodinium; species Symbiodinium necroappetens. The sequence goes on from CAJNJA010103752.1 coordinate 11,309, forward strand.
GCATGAATCGTTGCAAGGCTGGCAAATGCGCAAAGGGGCCTTGAAAATAGAATCGCTTTGGGGGCGGCACCTATCTAAGCCAGCCTAAAGGTTGAAGTTCCGTCTGGCAAGGTGAGTGTGGAGCCGTCAACTGGTTCTCACATATTTCGCATCTCGTCTCCCGATGCAAGCGCATATGCTTCGTCGTCTTACTAGGTGTGGTGTGACAAGTGGTCAGCGAAAAGCTTTGGTTTGAGGGTTTAGGTTAAACAGGGTTTGCCTACTGTAGAGCTAGGCCAGTGTCATCACACTCATGGTCATATCAATTTGGATGATTTTCATCGTCCCGAACAAAAGAACAGCAAGAGAGATCGATGCAAGGCAGTAGGGAGAGTTCTTGGCCCAGACACAGTAAACAGTCCTAAGCGCATTAATGATGATCCATCAATTGGAGCTTTTAACCCGCCGTGAGCGCGGAAGCTCGCAATTCGGGCCCAGTTTGAACCGAGCACTTAGTGAAGGATATCCCCTTTAACCCGAGGATGAGATCAACGACATCTTCAGGCTGCAAGACGCGACACAGTTCGGGGTTTAGGTTTCCAGGTGCCCTCTCGAACATGTCTCTACCATGACACAACATGCGCTCACAGCATCGTCGTGGGTAGCATCACTCTAGGCCGTCTTCGACAGCTCCAGCGAGCACCGGGCTCAATCATCCTGTCCGCGATCGGCTGTTAGGGGCTTCAAGTTGTGCCTGCTAGCTGCTAGGTATCCCTACAGTAGTCTAGTGAAACTCGTGCCCTTGCAGTTGTCTTCATGACAGTGAACGGAACTACTGATTGCGATTTCAGTGTAAAGAGATGCCTTGCCCACCAATACCACCTCCGCCACCACGCCACTACCCAGGACCAGCAGCAGCAGCAACAGCAGCAGCAGTAGCAGTAGCATCAGCAGCAGCAGCAGTAGCACCATCAGCACCATCAACAACAACAACGACGACGTCGATGATCCACATCGATACGACCTTGCCGCGACGAGGAGGACGAGGAGGACCAGGACGACAACGATGTGAACGACAGCAGCAGGCGGTAGCAAAAGTGCTTCAGGATAGAAAACCGGTAAGGCTACTCACATGTCGCTTTCAATGCACCTTATACCCCTAAAACACCCTAAACCCCTGCCTCAATGGCGGCCATCATAATGTTGGTTCCGGCCAGCTGCAAATCGGACACGCTGCCTGGGATTTCACGGTTTGACGCTTATATGAATTTATACCCTTAGGCTCCTAATTCCTTTTTGTGGTTTATATTTAGAAGCCTATAAGGTAATCCCCAAAAGGAACTACTAAGGAGCCTATGGGTATAGGCTTAGCGATGTCAAAATTCGAAAGCCAGGCCCGAGCCAGGGGGCTTGTATTGCGTAAGACTGACGATAGGGGCTTCGGGTGTTCGGAAGCGCACTCTCTAATTGCTTAGGGTTCCTTTTGCATAGGTACAGTTATCGTATATCCCCGAACCCCATTCTGAGCATGAAACCTACACTTTTGCAATGACCGCATAAATTCGATATCAGGCTTCATATCAAGAGCCTACAAGGACTACAAGGAGTAGGTTGTGGTAGTTTTAAACTGGAGCTTATAGGGTTTATGGCCTGGCTCCGGGAAAGACTTGGAATGGCTGCGGCCTCTGAGGATTTGGACTGCAGGTTTAGGGTTTACCTAGAGGCTCATTACCCTACCCCTTCTTTAGGGCACCTACTTGTCTATAATACTATTTTACAGATCCTAACTAAAGAACTAGGTACCCCAAAAAAGGGGTAGGGTATGAGCCTCTAGGTACAAGTAGCGTTGTGGACTTCTGAAAACGACTCTACCGCTTGCCTCTTTCCTGCTCTCTTCCATCATCTATAGCCACGAAGTTTCTGAACCCTAAACCCTAGGGGAACATCAATGACACCTAGCTGGCACATTTTGTAGAACTAGGGGCCAGCTAACAGATCGTGGGATTTAGGATGCTTCATGTACATAGAGGCCTTGTTCCAGTACATAGCTTGGGTTTAGGGTTGAGGGTTTAGGGCTATAAAGACAGGCAACAAGGGGATGCTGTTACAAAGTGTTCAGACCTCTGAGTATATATGCAAATATGTATTGACCCCCAGCATTTTCCCACTACGTCTCATGGCTGTGCTCGTTCCGCCCAAGAGCTCTCCATCTCGGTGAGATCCCGAGCTGGATAACTGGTTTTCAGCACCTTGGCAGAGACAAGCCAGGCTATCAACGAGTACAGCGCTATTGATTGCTTTATATATATATGTATATATATATATATATGTATATATATATATATGTATGTGTGTGTATATATATATATATGGACAAACACATAGTTCTTAATGCTAGGGAGGGTTGATCTCTAGCGTCACTTCCGGGGGACTTGCTCCTGCTCTTGCTCTTGCCTGCTTTTGCTGTTTCTCCTGCTCTTGCTCTTGCTCCGGCGCTTGCTCCTGCCCTGGCTCCTGACCCCCCTAATCCAAAAAATAGGTGTTAAACAGCGAACATGATGTTGATATCACGTGGATTCTCGGAAGGTGTTGGCAAATGACAGGTGGGCCGTGAAATTCTCAGGCCCCTACACACTGAAAGCTTCCCGTGTCCTGCCGGCCCCATTACAAAAGAACATGCGCACCTCTCTCGAAGTTAACTGTCCTGAATCCTAAACCCTGAACCCTGAACGCTGATCTTCGAACCTTAGGCACAATCATTCAATCATGCACCTACTTCGAGCAATTTGGGGCTCAGGGACTTGGAAATAGAAAGACGTCTGTTGCAATCGGCAAGAAGCCCACACAGTAATAGCCATGAAACAGCTGTGGAATCGGCTCTGATGCTGCAATGCTGGCTCGACGGGCTAAAAGACTCCGAACAAAGTGCTTAGGACGAGCAAAAGATCGGCATGTACATTCTCAAAGCTCTGCTCTTTTCCGCAAAGCCCACAGCGGCAAGAACCGGACACCTAGTTTGTTCGAAAAGGGTGAGGGATCAACAAAAACGAAATCAACAAATAAACAAAATCCTGTTTTTGGAGGGGCTGGGCTGGGCTGGGCGGGCTGGGTTAAATAGTTTGGGTTCCACCAGTCGAGGCTCCGTGTTGCCGGGGTTTCAACACCTATAGACTCGGACTTTTGAGTTTAGAGATGTCGGCGATGTCGGGATCTGTTTTTGGTGTTTCGGTTTAGGTTGTTTTGGAGCTCCTTTTTCGGGTTCAGCGCATTCGGGATTGAGGAGGAGGAGTAGTAGTAGTAGTAGCAGCAGCAGCAGCAGGAGTAGTAGTAGTAGTCGTCGTCGTCGTCGTCGTAGTAGGAGTAGTAGTAGTAGTAGTAGTAGTAGTAGCAGTAATAGCAGTAGCAGCAGCAGTAGTAGTAGTCGTCGTAGTAGTTTGTTCCCTCTTTCTGCTTTCTTTATTTATTTCTTTATTTAGTTCTTAATCTCTTTCTGTCCTTCTGTCAACTTCTGTTATCCCTCTTTCTTTTTTCTGGTGCGTTATTTCCTTCTCTGTTGCTGCCGTCTTTCTTTCCTTCCTTCTGTATTTTCCTGCATTTGTTGCTTTGCTTGTTCTTTCTGATTGTTTTTCCATTTTGTTGTTTCTTTCTTTCTGTCATGCTGCCTTTCCTTGTTTCTCTATGCTTTCTTGCTTTCTGTGTCCCTTCTCTGTCACTTGCAGGTGTTCTTTCAGTTCAATCTTTCATTATGCTTTTGTCAATGGTTTGGTTCTTGCGTTTCTGTCGCTCGTCTTTGTTATTTCATCTGTTATTTTTTTGCGTTATGCCTGTATTTCTCTTGTTATATATTGTTTTGTTCCTGTGTTTTCTTCCGTTATTTGCTTATCTATTTACTTATTTCGTTCTGTCTTTCTTTCTTTATCATCTCTTTCTTTCTTCATTTATGTATTTATTTAATTAGTTCGTTCATTCTGTCGCTATTTTTTTCTTAATTCATTTCTTTCTTTATTTCTCTCTTTCTGTCTTTATTTCTTTGCTTCTGTCTTTGTTTATATCTTTATGTATTTCTGTTGTTCTTTCTTTCTGCCTCCTCTCCTTCCCCTTGAGCTTCCCCGCTTAATAATAGCTTTGAGTTGTTATTGCTGCATTTTAGCTTCTTTGTTAAAAGCATTTCGGTTATTGTTTTGATGTCTCTCCCGGTTGTTCGCTTGTTTGTTTGGTTGTTTCTTTCTGTCTTTCTATGTTTGTTTGTGTGTCGCTGTGGTTGTGGCACTCGGCGCGTTCGGGAGAACGAGGTGGAGCAGAAGGAGCAACAGATGGACGGAGGCGGAGGCGCGGCAGGAGTAGCGAGTAGTGGCAGTCTCCTCTCCGCACACGCTAGCTGTTTAGGAATTTATAGCGACTATAGGGAGTCTAGGGTTTTGCGTTCTAGTTACTGAATCCTCCAAATGCAAACTCCGATTTATAGCTGACTGGGCACGAATCGGTCTGGTACCTCCAGACCCTGCATCGGCAAAGGCTTCAAAGCTTCATCAGACGCTTGAGACTTGTTCTGGACGTTGAATCTGCAAACAGCAACTATATCCGGGATAGATTGCATGACCACTTCACCCCTAAACCCTGAACCTTAAACCCTAAAGCCTATAAACCTCATCAACCCTGAACCTTAAACCCTCGTCACATGCGCATTCAGCGTTACTCACCATGGTGGTGGTCTGCCACGGCGTTTCTCCTGATGATACGAAAAATCCCTAAACCCTAAACCCCTAAACCCTAAACCCCCAAAAAACCCTCTAAACCCCTAAACCCTAAACTCCTAAAAAACCCTAAACCCTAAACCCCTAAACCTTAAACCCCTTAACCCAAGAACCCCCTATCCTAGGCCCCGCGTGTGACACGAAAGACTTGTCAGGCCCTTTGTTACCCTCGTCCTTCCCCCCTTCACATCGCCTTTGATGCAGAACTGCGCATCCGAAAACCTCCAAGGCTAAGGGGAAAGTCCTTCGGCCATGAGAGGCTTTGGGGGCAAGAAGGCATCTTTGGGGATAAGAGATCATGAATGGCTTAAAAAGTTTGATGCGTGTTTGAGATCAAACAAAACTTGTAATATCGAACCCCGACACCGCACCTCTTCTCATACAACAACTTCAAAAAGCTCAACCCTAAACCCAAAGAGCCTCAACCCTAAACCCAACGAAAACCTGAACCCTAAACCCCAAAGAGCCTCAACCCTAAACCCTTCATCAGGGCCTTGCCAGCCGACTCGGGGAGGTAGGCAAGGCACTCTGCCCACTCCTCAGCAGGCCGATTCTTTGGCTCTTCGGGCCCAGGAGGGCGTGAGTTGCAGGGCTTGGCGCTTATAGGGCTTAGGGTTTAGGGGGTTTAGGGTTTAGGGGTTTAGGGTTTAGAGGTTCAGGGTTTAGGGGTTTAGGGGTTTAGGAGTTTAGGGTTTAGGGGGTTAAGGTTTAGGGGTTTAGGGTTCAGGTGTTTAGGGTTTGTAGAGGCCGTGTAGAGCGTGGAGTCTTGGGCTTGGGACTATTGGGCTGTGCCTTGTGGTTCTTCCTCAGAAGATGGTGCTGCACAGTGGTGCGGACGCTTTTGAACAGGCTCTTCCGGCAACGAGGTTTCAGGTTCGTGCTCGATTCGTCCACAACATGACATGAGAACATGAGATTTTTCATTGATGAGTGTGTTTCAGTGCGTTTGGAAAAAGTACAAGATTGGAACGAACGAATGATGTACTGCCAGCAACACGGAGGAAAGATGGTCGGGGTGATGTAGTTCGCTTGTTCGCAATTGCAAGTCTCCGTGGCAGCTTACAAAATTGCGGGCCCAACCCACACCTAATGAAAGCCCTGAAGCCCTAAACCCTAATTAAAACGCCTCGAAGGCCTCAACCCTGAAACCACAAAAGATTTAACAAAACTACCCTCATTCTGGCTCGAGCTTCGTAGACCTCGCGCAGTTTTGCGCTGGGCACGAATTTCCGATCCACGCGCTGGCCTTGAAGGTGAATGGATTTGGGGTTCGGAGGGCTATTGGGGTCTAGGGTTTAGGGTTTAGGGTGTAGGGTTTAGGGTGTAGGGTTAGGGTTTAGGGTTTAGGTGTTTAGGGCCCGCCCCAGGCTGTAAACCCGAAAACTCCAAACCCTGAAACCCTAATGCCGGACAGGCCTGTCTCTGATGGTAGGATGCGGTGGAAAGCATTCCGCAGGCTGCAGGTGTTTATGCTGCTGCCGCCCATATGGGAGCTAGGATTAGGGGGACCCTTGAAAATATATAGACCCTCTCAATGAGGTCCCGTTTAAGAGAGCCAGAAGTAGGGTTAAGAAGGGTCCCCTTTAACGGGTCTCCCTAATACTACTTAAGACTTAGGACCACGGCTGCATGAAGCGCAAGTCATGAACCGTACCCTAGATCCTAAACCCCATGGTAAACCCCAATTAAAGCCTATACCAAGAGGTTTTTTTAATATAAAAAACCCATAAACCCTAAACCCCAATTAACGCCTGCACAATGAGGGTTTTTATTTAAAAAAACATAAGTCCTAAACCCCGATGAAAGCCTGTACACCCTAAGCCTAAACCCTAAACCCTTAAACCCTTAAATCCTTAAACTCTTAAACCCTTAAACCTTATAACCCTCAACCCTCAACCCTAAACCTTAAAACCCTCAACCTCCAGATGGGAGTTTCCGAAAATTAGGGTACCTTTTTTTTGGGTCCTTATCATAAGGATCCTACTATTGAAGGTACTATCTTAGGGTCCCCCTATTTTCGGAAACCCCCAGATAAAACCCGTATAAACCCTCAAAACCCTTATGAACTTTAAAACCCTCAAACCCCCTGTAAAGCTTAAAACCCTTATAAACCTTAAGAAATCCTGAACCCTCAAAGATGAACGCAAACCTCCCATGTAATATACAAAAAACAAAAAAGTACATAAAATAATAGTACATAACCCTAACCCCCCAGGTACCTACTATATAGGGCCCTAGGGGCTCGAGTACCCTATATAGTAGGTACCTGGGGGTTTAGGGTAATATCATATACTATCATACACAAAGATGATCCCAAACCTCCCCATGGCCTGACGGAAGCCGCACGGCCAGGCGCGCCGTGGCCTCTCGCAAGGCGCAGGGTTTTAGGGCCCTAGGGCCCCTTTAAGTAGTTCCTTATTTTTTTGGGGGTTTAGGGGTTTAGGGTTTAGGGTTCTGGGTTTCGGGTTCAAGGGTTTAGGGTTTAGGACTTCGGGGCTTA
>CAJNJA010103763.1:0-18539 GCA_905231915.1 Symbiodinium necroappetens
GGGCCTTAATATTATGACTTAAGGTAGATTCCTTCATTGCGGGGTATAGGGCCCTTAATATTATGACTCAAGGTACATTTCTTCATTACGGGGTATAAGGCCCTTAATATTATGACTCAAGGTAGATTCCTTAATTACGGGGTATAGGGGCCTTAATATTATGATTTAGGGTATCTTCCTTCCCAGACCCCCGGGAGGATCCCAAAAGTAGATCCCCTAATTTGGGACCCTAACTACTAAAGGGTACCTTGTTAGGAACCCTCTGAAGGGATCTACTTTTGGGATCCTCCCGGGGGTTCTGAATATTTATGATTTAAGGTAGATTCTATCATTACGGGGTTTAAAACGGCCTTAATATTATGATTTGGGGTATCTTCCTTCCCAGACCCCCGGGAGGATCCAAAAAGTAGGTCCCCTAATTTGGGACCCTAACTACTCAAGTTTAAAACGGCCTTAATAATTATGATTTGGGGTATCTTCCTTGCCTAAGGGCCCTTGGGCTCAGTTGAGTCAGGGCGCCGCCAGTTCCCGCTTCGCTCGGCTGCGCCTCCCAGGGCCCCCCTACGGCTTCCAAGCTTAAGGGGAAGGGCTTAGGGCTTAGGGCTTAGGGTTTAGGGTTTTAGGGTTTAGGGTTTGGGGTTTAGGGTTTTTAGGGTTTAGGGCTTAGGGCTCTAGGAACTGCTGCTTTGTCGTTTTTTGAAGGAGAGGGGTGGAAGTCGTTTTGGGGAATCTGCGCGTCGAGGACAACACTTTCGACTCTGGTGCTCTAGTGCCGTCATTTACCGAATCAGCCGCATTGGTGGGCCAGAGAAGGCAGCCAGCCCCCTGAGGCTCCAGCAAATGACGCAGTTCTGGTGTATGATGTTGACCTCATGGCACGCAGAAGTGCTACTTGGAGCTTCATGGGTAGTTATAAGTGGGGTTATAAGTCCCCTAATATGGGTTATAAGTATAGTTACCCTACTTATACCTCCATTTATAGCTACGCATGAACCTCCAAGTAGAAAGAAGGCTCAACCCTGCTAGAGCAGGTCCCGCAACCCTCCTTTTGCTACGGAACGCAGAGCTTGAAATGGCTCAACATAGAGTTGTTGAAACCCACCGCGGGCTAGGCACAGCTTGCGAGGGTGACGGTAAGGACACGGTTGAGGATGGAAGGCCCTTCTGGAGCCCATGAGGGCTTCCGCGGGCTGCACTGCTGGGCGCATTATGCAGTCAACGAAGTAGGACTCTCATGAAAGGCACACCATGCATGCACTGCGGCAAGCGCCAGCATGCCAAGTCCAAACATTTGGGTCCTCTAGTAGGGTAAAATAGTATAGGCAATCAGGTATTGTTCCGAGCGCTCCGAGGGCAGTAGGAATCATTGAGAGTGCAGGGTGGCTTCGGTAGCTGCAAATGCGAAGTGCCTCTTGGGTTTAGCGCTTAGGGTGTAGGGTGCAATTGCAAAAGCCCCCCTTTTTGTGGTCCCCTGAGCCCGAATGCTCGGAATCACAGCCCAAGGCTGGTCAGACCATGCTTGATTATGTTGTAGTCTAGATTATACTATAGTATCTACTAAACACTAAGTGCAACCTCCTATCTAATCATGGCATCCAGTAAATGGATAACTTGGTTTCCCTGTAGCCTCGTAGAAACAAGGGTGCCCTTTTCCCTGCTTTTTGGTTTTTAATAAGGGAACCCAAAAAGAAGAAAGGGGCAACAGGGTCCTACTGGGCAACCTAAAACCCTAAACCCCTAAACCCTAAACCCCTCGACCCTAAACCCTAAACCCCTAAACCCCTAAACCCTAACCCCTAAACCCTAAACCCCTAAACCCCGACAGGAACAGGTCCGTGCGACCTCCAGTCCAAGCAGCCGCAGGGCCGAAAGCAGCACCGCGGCAGCCTTCGGCGCACGACGGCGGACCTCTAAAAGATGGGATTTAGGATTTAGGATTCAGGGTTTGGAGTTAAGGGGTTTAGGGTTTAAGGGGTGTAGGGTTTAGGGGTTTAGGGTTTAGGGGTTAGGGGTGTAGGGTTTAGGGTTTGGAGTTAAGGGGTTTAGGGTGTAGGGGTGTAGGGTTTAGGGGTTTAGGCTTCAGGGGTTTAGGGTTTGGAGTTTAGGGCTTAGGGTGTAGGGCTTGGCGTTTGGAGTTTGGGGTTTAGTGACCTCAACAGAGAGTACCAAGGGGACTTGATCGTACTAGAAGCTGTTACTGCGAGGGGTTAGCCTAAGGGATGTACTCTGAGATCAAACAGAGAGGCGACTCATTAGTACTAGATTCTAGCAGGGGCTACTTCAGGGTTTTAGAAGGGTTCTAGGGTTTACGACCGTACTAATGCTCTATGGGCTCTACGGCATTCTAGGGCTTGGAGTTTGGGGACTCAGGGTTTAGTTTGCTTGTGGATCTCCGCCTATTATGCAGGACTGTGCGCAAACTTTGGGATGCAAGGCTTGCGTTTAGTGTATACCTGTAACCCAAAAGATCTACCTTTTTTTAGGAATTATAAATAAATAAATAAATAAAATAAATAAATAAATAAATATATATATATATAAAAGAATAAAGAACCCTAAAAAGGCAGATCTTTTCGGCTACAGGTAGGGGCCGGTAGGGGTTTAGCGTTCATCTGCTGACGGCCGGTGTGTCGGGATCAAAGCCCGAAAGCCTGGGCCTCAAAACCCAAATCCTAGATGGGCTCTGGCCCTAAACCCTAAACCCTAAAACCCTAAACCCTGAAACCCTAAACCCTTAAACCCTAAAACCCTAAAACCCTAAAGCTCTAAAACCCCAAAACCCTAAAACCCTAAACCCGTTTGGCCTGGCTTCGGTGACAACGCCAAATCCTACACACCTGAGCCCTGAAACCCGAAACCCCAAGCCCTCGATCCCAAAGCCTAAACCATCAACTCTAAACCCTAAAACCGTCAAGTGCCAAGACCTAAACCCTAAAACTTTTCAATCCTAAACCCCAAATCCAGCCCTCAACTCTGAAACCCTAAATCCTAACCTCAAACCCTAAACCCTAAACTCATCGAAATGAAGGAATATACCTGCAAACGCCGGGGCCTTCATCTTATGTTTTCCGGTATATTCCTGATATTACCCTAAGCCCGAAAGCCCTAAACAAAAAGCCCTAAACCCTAAACCCTAAAGCCCTAAAGCCCTAAACCAAAAACCCAAAGCTCTAAACCCTAAAGCCCTAAAGCCCTAAGCCCTAAAGCCCTAAAGCCCTAAAGCCCTAAAGCCCTAAGCCCCTAAGCCCCTAAGCCCATCGGGCTTTCTGGGGAAACCCTGAAGGGCCCGTGCGAGCCGCTGCAACAGGGACGTGAGGAGTGAAGGCCTGCGCAGCAAGAAGGCTAGGCCTTTTTTCCTTGTTTTTTTTTTCAGGGTTTGGGGATTTGCAGCAAGAAGGCTAAGCCTTTTTCTTGTCTTTTTTTCCCAGGGTTTAGGGATTATAGGTTCCTAAATTTTGGGGGTTTGGGGGTTTAGGGTTTAAGGATTCCTAGGGTTTAGGGGTTCCTCAACCTGCAACACAGACCGAAGAGGTTCTATCATTATTTGTTCGCGGAGCACAATACAAAACTACGTGCAAGTATGTCTAGACAAATACGTCTATAAATAAATAAATAAACAAATAAATAAATATAAATATAAATATAAATATAAATATAAATATAAATATAAATAAATATAAATAAATATAAATATAAATATAAATATAAATAAATAAATAAATATATATATATATATGTACACCTACGTATATCCACAGATCCTTTTCTAGAGATGTATATGTCTCGAACAACTAATTCCTGTGGTGGTGGTGGTGGCCTTGTGCAGTGCGCATGCTTCGCCTTTCGCATCAACACTCGTGAACACTGCTGCCGCTTATTTTACACCGAGGGCAGTCAATCAAGGCACCCAGATGTAGCCATATACACAACGCGGATTGTCTATGCCACCCGCCCGGTAGACGGTCTTGGGTTCCCATCTCCTTGCTCCATCCTCATCTTTGGGCATCAGCACTTTGCAGGTCTCACGGCATATGTAGTCGCCGTCATCCAGCCTTGTTAGACAAAGTCAAGCTGACGAAAAGGACACTCTGGGCGAAAGACCAAATAGCCTTACGAGAACTAATTCGCAGTTCAGGCACATGAATCTTGCACTGGTCTGTGCAGGCTTGATGACCTTGTCATCTTCATTCTTCCACTTTCCTGCCGAACCTATGCAATTATCGAAGATGGCCATGACGTTGCCGAAATCCAAGAACTTTTTGCCATTGCAAAGTGCTTTTCCACAGTTCCTCAGTTGACTGGCATTTGCTTGAGACATGCATCGTCACGGGTGTCACCTACCCTAAACCCTAAACCCCTCAACCCTTAACCGAACGGTACGAAAGCAGAGCCAACGGGGTTGCTGTGCTTTCCAAAAATCCCACCGCCCCAGTCTTCCTCCTGTTCGATGCCATCGTTTGACCTTCGGGACTTTAGGGTTTAGTGTTTAGGGGTTTAGGGGTTTGCGGGTTTACGGTTTCGGGGCAAATCAATATCATGCAACGTAGCAGATGTATCCTCGCTGCAGGTTATAGGCGGCTCACAGCTTGCACGGGACCACCAACAAATGCAGCAAGTGGGAAGGGATCGTGGAATCCAGAACTGGAATGTTGCACAAGTGCTGTGTTTTCTTTATAGACAGAGCCAGCAACACAGGAGGTTCTGGATAGGCAGCTTGTCTGGTCCTAACCCAATTACCTTCTCTGCCATACAATCGCTTTTGCCTGTGCAAGCATCCAGGCTTACTGCTGACAACTGCTTTGATGCATACCAATCCGAAACACAACCGTGTTGTGAAAAGCAGGAGTGATGGTTTAAGTTTTGGATATCTTGCAGCGCTGTCGAAACGGAGAGGTTAAGCTCAGGGCTTTGTCATCTGGTTCATTTGCCGCACCGCCAAGCCATTTGCCAGCAGAAGAGACAAGAGCACGGAGCGTCTCATCGAGTCGTTTACAAACCACGGAATCAATCTGATTTGAGCCTGAATGACTGTGCAATGCTGAAGACATCGAGACCCATGCAGACTTGCTTTAGTGTCTATGGTTGGCAGTTACTATCCGCGTGCGATTTCCTTCCTCTGCGGATTTCAGAAAGGATTTTGACAGCTCGACAGCATGTGAATCCGAAAGAAGGCAGACCATGTCTTTCAGACCAACAGTAGTGCTTGAGCTGATGCTATGGTAGATATGAAACCGCCTGACTGGAACTGCACATCCTAAATAGTGTAGTAGGTTCTAGGTTCTTTATTACTAGTAGTATTGCTTGTAGTACCAATATTGTAGATATTCCTCTTATTCTAGGATAAGGAATGTTACTAAGATTCGTGAGCGAGGTCATTAAAGCTGAGGACCCCTCCCTCCGAGGATTGAGAGCAGGAAAGACTCTGCCGCGAGCCTCTTTGGGGCGTTCGGCCTCACCAATGAATACTCATAACTCATAATACTAAACCCTAAACCCTAAACCCTTAATCCTTATCCTCTTCATGGACATCGGAATCATAGTAATAACACTGAGGTTGCTGGAGCTTCTGGGTTGTGGGAGGCTTAGGGCTATGGTTTCTCGGGGGTTTTCCATGGGCTTCAGGAGCTTCGGGGTTCCCTGTGACGTAAATCCGGAAGCTGAAGACTCCGTCGCACCTCGAGCGCCACCTCGGCCCGAAGTTGGTGTTTTGGTTTAGGGGCCAGTTTCTGTGTATTCAGGGTTCTGGCACCCAATTTCGGGTGCGGGGGAATGTCGAGTTGCGGCATCCATGCTATCTGATCTGGATGTGGGCTACTGTGTGAATGATCTCCATACACTTGCAGGCTCATGAGTAGCTTTTAAGTCCCCCAACACCTGTTATAGTTAGAGTTACCCTACAACCCCACTTATACCTACCCTAAACCCTAATCCTTAAGCCCTACTTATAACAACCCATGGGCCGCCCCAAGTAGTGAAACCCCAGGTTCGGAAGATCTGAAGGAAACCCTACCCAGAGATCCCAATACCCCTTAATTAAGGAATATAGCTTAAACCATTATATTAAGATAATGTAAGGTATATTCCTTAATCCCCAGGCCCTAGACCCTAAACCCTATACCCTAAAACCCTAAGCTATATTCCTTAATTAAGGGGCCTCTTGGGCTCTCTGGGTAAATATGCATGTTTGCATATGACCATAACCGACGGGAATAGACACAAAACGACGCAGAGTCGTGGTAGCTTCAGGCCTCCGCATGAAAGCTCTTCCTACCAGATAACAGGACCCTACTTCCCCCGGCTGTTGTGGAAGACCAGGGGAAAGGGTTTAGGGTTTACCTGTAACCGAGAAGACCTACCCTTTTAAGGAACTAAGTATAGAAACCATAAATAAGGAACCCTAAACAGGTAGGTCTTTTCGGTTACAGGTAGGGTTTAGGGTTTAGAGCGCAGATGCAACTCCCGAGGCGAACCCTTCCTGAGGGATGCGGCCCTTCCAGGAAAGGGCGAACCAGCTGCACGACGGCCGCCTGTGCAGCTCTGAGCTAGTCCGGTATGCCGGGGGACCTAACCCAAGAGTTCTAGGGGTCTTTGCACCCACCCCAAGACGGAGGAATTCCAATGAAATTCCTGACCAGCAAGACCATTTCCTCTCGCCTGAAGGGCTCTTTTTGAACACGGATCCCCTGCCATGTGCTCAGACTCAGAACCTTCACTTAGCTTGAATAGTTGAGGCAAAAGCTACATCGAGACACGACTTTTCTCCAAGCGAGACGGTTCAATCGCGCACTGAGCGGCACCGAGGGTCTACACCAGCCCCAGAATGTCTCTTGCTTAGGCGTTCATGGGCATCGGGCCGCTAGTAGCTGGCATCGGCCTGGTAACGGGTTCTCAAGGTTTTGAAACAGAAGCGACTCCGTCATTTCTTTGTTGATGACGCTCGTTTCTACCTTTTTCTGCAAGCTGGTTCCTTCGGGGCTAGTGCAGAATCCACTTGGACAACCCCTGCCAGTGACGCGAACCCTTGAGCTCTGAGTTGGACAAGGCTACAACGTGTAAAGGTTTTATGACGGTCAGTCACACGAAGATTTTTAAACCTAGCTAGCCTGCACTTGGAGACAGTGACCCTAAACCCTCAACCCTAATCCCTAAACCCTTGAAACGGAACCACATCCTAGCACCGGCTTTCACTCACGCCCATTTGGCAGCTGCCGAAGAGCCTTGACACATGGCATTCATCTGGGTTCTTGTTAAGGAATTTAATTTAAGTTACCATAATAGAGATCTCTAGGGTTCCTAGGCTTCTTTTTAAGGGTTTAGGGTTCAAGGTTTAAGTTACCGTAGTATGGGTCCTATAGTAAAATAGTACCGTTTCTTTATTCTGGCCACCCTTCCTGAACAAGAACCCAGTCATGGCTGTGTAACTCAACTGCAACTGTTAGTTACCCAGAGCCCCTGAAACTTCAGTGCCAATTTCAGTCGCCAGCGACGGTGTGCTCAGTGCATGCCATGACTTTGCTTGTGGGTTTATTCCTAAACCCTAAGCCCTAAGCAGGTGATCCAAAGAGCATGCTGGATCCCTGGCTCGGCCATTTGTTCTCAAGCGAGTGAAGCAAACACTATAAAAAACCCTGGGCAATGCCGTGCTTTTCCGTGTGGCCTCCCCGCTTGGCCACGTCCATGAGCCTTGGCAGACGTTGCTGGACATGCGGGCTGCCGCACAAAACAACAGAACAAATATTCTAGGTCGTGAAACCCTAAACCCTAAACCCCAGGGGAGATGATTCTAAGTCGCGAAGCCGGTTCCTGATGGGCTCACAGAGGACCGATGAGCATCGCCCAACTCTTTACAACGAGTCTCGTGCACTACAGACTAGAAGACCCCCTAAACCCTTAACCCTAAATCCAGTTGAAGGGACCGAAGACCCCCAACTGACACCTCGGGGAGATCCTGGAAAACCGGCGGTTTAGGTTAAAACAGTACTGCCACAGTCAAGGTTCTGATTGAAGTCGGCGCAGTTCCTCAGATCACGGCGGGAAGTCGGGGGTCTGTGATGGATGGGACTTGAGATATGCCGCACTGCTCACACAAACACTCTGTGCATTCTGTCACAACTTATGGGGTTTTCCGAAAGTAAGGGTACCTTTTTCTGGGGTCCTTATAATAAGGATCCTACTATTTAGGGTACTATATCAGGGTCCCCTATCTTCGGAAACCCCCACTTATCAGCAGGAAGTCGACCACTGAGTGGAGGCAGGAATTCCCTTCCCTTCCGCGCACAGCTGGAGGTCGGAGGCGAAGCAGGCTGTGGAGGTGGTTTAGGGTTTAGGGTTCATTATATTATATTATATTGTATGATATTATATTATATTCTATCATATGCTGCAGTCCGTCAGTTTTGACTACGATGGAGCCCGTCACGGCTGCTATGGAGAAGCACATGCACACTATCCGCAGTCTCTCAGTCTTAGAGTACTAACTGCAAATGAAAGCATCTTCAGCGACGCAAACTCCTGCAGCTTCCAGGTGAACTCGAAGCCCTTCTTCCGGGCGTTGTGAGCTACCTGCAAAGCAGTCAGAACCATCAGGAATGTCACCATTTTTGAGGAGTGGAAGGCCTTCGATTCCGACGCCGTGACATGTGCTTCTTGGGCAGGGAAACAACACTTCAGATCATACTCTTTGGGTGGGCTGCACATGGCCAACAAGCCATCCATGCAGAACCGTCGAAACGCTGCAAATCGCCACTATCTTGTTGTTTTCTGTGAGAAGATACAGCAAGTGCTGCAGCATGAACACTGCTTTGCAGGCAGAAGATGAACTGAGCCAGGTAAAAAGAACGTTGAACAAGTCTGGAGAGGCACTGTCATCGAGTTGCGGGATCTGTCCGTGCGCTAAGCTCAGATTCAACGTGTTTTGGGGCCTAGCAGAAACAGTCAGAACCTGCTGACGAGCAAGCTAGACAAAGCAAAGCGGCGTAAGCACACGGCCCACAGACGACGTAGGGCTCGGTAGCCCGTGGCCGAACAAAGAGAATGATCTTCCTGAGCAGTCACTGCTGCTTTATCGGTATTCCTTACGTGTGTTTGTAGCCAACCCTACCCCAACCGAACGTCTCAAAAAACCCTCAATCCCCAAAAACACAATTGAAAAACTCTGAACCTTCAATCTCCAAGCCAAAGGCCACGAGCATTTGGCAACAAACCGTTGATCCCCCCCGAGTTGGGCGCAAATAAGGCATGCACGTCTCTGTGCACAGCAGGTAGCTCATGACATGTCAGATCACGCCCGGCATCGTGTTGTCTTGTAAGATGTAACCGATGGAATCCATGTCTGTAAGATGAAACTAACAACGGCATACATATGTGAATGTGCATATATATATATATTTAAACATATACGTGTATATATACACAGAAATATGTTTGTATGTATGTGAGCAGCCCATACCCTTGTAAAGATCAGCCACGGGATAAACAGAAGTAGCTGCCGAGTAACGTCTTCTTCTGCTCTGCCTCACCCCGGGCCTTTGACAGAAGTCTCCTTGGTGGCATCTGCCGATGAATGGAAGAAGGGCTGCGAGGTGACAGAGCCCGCTAAACCCTAAACCTTAAACCTTAAACCTTAAACCCTAAGCCCTAAGTCCTAAACCCTAGACCCTAAACCCTAAAAGAGCCTGCCATAGAACCTCTCTAAGCCCTAGGCCTCTCTGCCCTTGGCCCCCTTTTTGCAGGAAAGTCTCTTGACGATGGGTGACTTCTCCGAGGGCTTCTGCCCGCCCACGTACCAGGAAACCTGGGATCCTGGTCGCGGCAGATGCGGCCAAAGGACTAGAAATAGCCCGCTCCTTCCCTCTCTGTGGCAGAACTCCTCGGAGTTTTGAACATTGAGAATTGGAGCCCTGAACTTAGGGTTGCAGCTCTTCTTCGAACATCAAGATAGTGCGGAGAGTGAAGCCTGCAGTCGTGTGACTACTCTTCGTGTTCTTTGGAGTATTCTTCTTAATAACCTTGTTATTGCTATGATGCTGCGCAGGAAGGCATTCGAACAAGTTTTAAAGGCACACGTATCCCTTCACCGGGGCCTCCGTTGCGGAAGGTGTTCTCAAAGCTGCCACCCACCGCGTTGACCCACCTGAACAGCATCAGCTACATGCTGTTGAGGCCTCCGGGGTCCTAAGAGCTTGAACTTTCCCTCTTCTGCGTGGATGTCCGGGTTCAGAGTTGTCCAGGCTCTTCAGTAACCCCCTGAACAAAGTACATACTTTTTGAGGGTCGTTGTAATATACTAGGAACCCAGGAACCCCAAAAGTAAAACAGTATGCTACTGAGCAGCCTAGTTGTTGCGATCCTATCTACCGTGTTTCAGCCGAGACTCAGGAAGATGGCGTTCCTCAGCTGCAAATTAGCTTTCCGGGGAAGCGAAGAGGGGACCGTCGGACTCGGGCAGGCTTACTTGCAGGTTCATGGGTAGTTATAAGTGGCGTTATAAGTCCCCTAATGTCCGTTCTAGGTATAGTTACCCTACTTCTAGCCCGACTTAAAACTACCCGTGACGCTCTAAGTAGGCAGAGTCCCTAGGGCTTGGCATCGAGGCTTAAAGGGACACAGTCCAACCGCTGAAAACACCATAGTTACCCTCACAGGAAGTAGGAAGTGTCACTTCCGCAAGACCCAGAGAGCTCAATACTCCTTAATCAAGGGATATGCCTTACACCAACATATTGCGGCTCCAAAATTTAAAGGTATATCCGTTGATTAAAGGCTATCGGGCTCTCTGGGGCGTCACTGCCGCAAGACTTGCTGCCGAGTTGCTCCCACTCTGCCCAGCCCGCATACTTGTTGAAGCGAGGGGGTGCAGAGGAGATCTCCGTGCTTTTCGCATTCCCAGGCGCGAAGAACCTCAGGGCTGCATGAACTTACTTGGAGCTTCATGGGTAGTTATAAGTGGGGTTATAAGTAGGGCAACTGTAATTATAACCCATATACGGGGACGTATAACCCCCACTTATAACTACCCATGAACCTCCAAGTAGGCGGGCAGCTTTACAAACTGACTACAATACAGACTTGGTTTCCCAGCAGCCTCGCAGAAATAAGGGTGCCCTTTTTCCTATACTGTGTGGTTTTAATAAGGGAGCCCAAAAAGAAAACAAGGGCAAAAGGGTCCTACTGGGCAACCTAGCAGAGCGGCGAGTGAACATGAGGCTTTGTCATAGGGGGCTACTCAAAGCCTCCAAAGTCCCATTGCTAACGGTAAGGGGCACTAGTCTTGCCCGGGTTCTTGTTAAGGGATGTAGTTTAAGTTGCCATAGTAACCAAACATTAGTTACAAAAGTTCCCTATTATGGCAACTTAAATTAAACCCCTTACAAAGAACCTAAATCCTAAACCCCTAAACTCGATTAAATCCCTTAACAAGAACCCATTTTTGCTTCCTAAAACCCTTAAACCCTATTCAATCCCTTAACAAATACCCATTGTTGCAAGTCTTGAGAAAAGTTCCCCAGAGAGCCCAATGCGCCTTAATTAAGGAATATACCCTTAAATTGTAAGGGCCTTGATATTATGATTAAAGGTATATTCCTTAATTAAGGGGTATTGGGCTCTCCGGGTCTACCGTTCCCACCAGCCTCTGGCCAGGATTTCCGGATGCGTTCAAGCCCAGCCCTCCAAGGAGGTTGGGCTTTGGAGGGTTTAGGGTTTAGGGGTTTGAAGGGTTTAGGGGTTTAGGCTAAATTAGGGTTTGAGGGTTTAGGGGTTGGGGTTTATAGGGTTTGGGGGTTGAAGGGTTTAGGGTTTGAAGGGTTGGGGTGTAGGGTTTAGGGCTTGAAGGGTTGGGGTGTAGCATCATCGTTATATTACCCCTTATATAGTACCTGAAGCCTTATAGAGGGATAGTACCCTGTGATGAATCCAGCATAACGCTGATAAACCTTTAGCTGTGGAAGTAAAGCCCTAAGCCCTAAACCATAACTCGAACACTCAAGCCTAATCTTTGCAGCTTCGAAGCTGTACGACGCCCTTCTTGCCGAAGTGCGGGCAAGACTTGCCTTTCAGGGAGCTAAACATTGGGGCTTCAGGGTTACGGCTCAGAACTTTCGTCAGAAGGGCTTACTTGAACTTTCATGCGTAGTTTTAAGTGCAGTTAGAAGTCCCCGAACATGGGTGATCATCATAGTTACCCTGCTTGCAGCCCCACTTATACCTACCCCATGAACCTCCAAGTAGGGTTTAGGGCTTTGGGTTCTTGGTCTGGTGGTTTAGGGCGTGCACGCAGAGATGGAGGCTGTGACGCTGGTCTTTTGTTCAGGGTTTAGGGTTCCGGGCGCCACTTTACAAGATCCAGTCAAACACGGTCGCTGGTGCTTAGAGTTCAACTCAGTTGGAAGGGTTCCAGCTGACGGCGGCTACTAAACCATGAACCTAAACCCTAAACCCCAAAATCAAACCCCAAACCCTCTAAACCCCGAAAACCCACAAAACCCTTAAAACCCTAAACCGCCTAAACCCCCAAAAAGGGAACCCCCCCCCCCCCCAAACCTGGAAGTCCAGGCCTAGGTATCGCTGAAGTTGTCGGACATCCGCCTACCGCGAGGCAAAAGAAGCGCTTGAGTTCCGCTTCCGTTACACCATGGGTTGAGGACCTTAGGATTTATGACTTTAGGGTTTAAGACTTTAGGACTTTAGAGTTTAGGGTTTAGGAATTTAGGGTTTTTAGGGTTTCAGGGTTTAGGACTTTAGGACTTTAGGACTTTAGGATTTAGGGTTGAGGGACATCCTGTCCAAATTGAGGCATCTCTTTGACAATGTACGGGAATCGATGAGGTTGCTCTCGAACTGATGCTCCCGCAATGTCGAGCTACGGGAAAGCAAGTCCTGCAGTTCAAAGTTGAAAACTCACAACAAACTTCTGCCAACTCTCTGCACGTGACCCCCGGAATTTACGACCCTGTGTCAGTTTGCTTAATATAGGGGCCTTAATAACTACCTCTACTACTGTAGGGGTTCCTTATTACCATTATATTATAACATACCCCAAAACCCTATTCTAATTGTCAAGGCCCCGACATTGGGGCTCTGCTCCCGGAGACGCGGCAAGCAGACATTCTGACATCGCCTCGCCGCCGAGGGAGTGAACTGCCTCCTGAAAACCCTAAACCTTTAGAGGTTTAAGGCTTAGGGTTCCTGAAACCTTTAGGTTAAGGGCTTAGGGTTCTTGAACCGTAAGCCGTGCCTTCAGCACTTTCGTGGATTTGCCAGTCGATGGCCTTCCGCAAGAAGGGCGCAAGTGGGGAGGGCCAGTTACTTGCAGCAAGTCTGTCAGAAACGGCCGGGGCGATTGGAGTAAGAGCGCCTCGCACCGTCTATGAGGGTACAAGTTTTGTATCAAGGCATAAGCCACCATATCAAGGCTGGACTGCAACAGGCATGAGGAGTATGTAGGAACTGACACTGGCTAACAGTTTGCTCAAAACCTCCGGCACTTCTGATAGGATCTGGCTTGCCAACTTTTAGCACCTCAATACCAGGTGTCGATTGGAACAGTCCCCAAAAATGTTTGTAGTGAGAAGTCTAAATTGTCCAAAACGAGTCAGGGAAATCAGCAAGTTCTCCCAAGTCGCTACCTAGCCTTACATCTCATCTCCTATAGGTACCGCTTCTTGAAATCCCAGAACATTCCGAAAGGAGCCCTTCAAGGACCCCCCTCCACCACATCCATACAACCAAGCTTCCCGGAGAGCCCAGTACCCCTTAATCCGGGAATATTCCTAAATTCAGAACCCTATAAATGCCTACAAAACCCTTATATTCAAGGGACCCTAAGCCCTCATTCAACGTCTGTTTCCGAAATTAAAGGGGCCCCTTTGAGCTCTCTGGCTTCCTTTTAACGGACCCCTGTGAAGGCCCGATGAAGCCCTTATCATGGAGAGCCCAATACTCCTTAATTCAAGAATCTTTAAACCCTCTAATTTTAATTGGAGGCTCATGGGTAGTCCCCGTAGTCCCCTAATATAGGCTATTAGTTATATTAGGAATGTCATTAGCCTACGTATAACCCCATAAGCACCCATGAACCTCCAAGTACGGCCCCTACAACTTAAGGTTTGTTCCTCAAAAGTGAGGAGCCTACCTTAAACCAGAATCCTAAGGCCCCCATCATTTAAGGTCTATTCCTTACTAGAAGCCTGTAAACACCCCGATCAAACCCTGGAGAAGGATCCTCTGCACTGTAATTCAAGGTCTATTCCTGAATCAAGGGGCTTAGAACCCCAATCAAGATACGTATAACCTTACTTCCTACGTCCCATGACCCCCTCCACCCTAAAACCCCCCTTCTAGAACCCTTGTAGATCCCTGTAAAGGAGACCTTTTAGGGGAACCAAGGGGCATGTTCTGACTGGTTCTTAGTAGAGAACGGGGGAATGGGCTATTGCGACGATTATAGGGCACCTTAACAGACTAATTACTACAGGGATCCATTCCCTACTCAGAACCAGGGAGTGTTGGGCTCTCTGGGAAGCCTGGGCCCAAAAACTCGGCCTTCCCAAGGTCAGCGCCGCCAGCGCGGCGCGCCGCCGCGCAGCCGCCGGCGCGGTTTTCACCATGATTAGTAACGCTTTAGGGTTTAGGGGTTTAGGGGGATTTAGTGTTTGAAGGATCGTGGTATGTATGATGCTGTCAGGGCTGTTTCGGGTTTCGGGTAGAGGATCTTGAAACCTGGATTTAAGGAATTGGGGTTGACAAACTTCTGGCGAACTACGTGACTGTAGAAAGCGAAGGAAAGATGGTGGCATTTCCCTTTTTTGGTACACTTGCTAAAGACGATCTCTCTTAGGGCCAGGTAGAAAGACTCTGGGAAGCTGCAACCAAAGCCAAACATTTGGGTAGTTCTCTAAATCGGGGTCCCCTTTAGGGTCTTTTCTTTAAGGGTGTCGTGCTATTTTGGGGACCTAAAACGGGACCCTCATTTGGAGAACTACCCATCTGTATTCTAGCAGAGGTTCGAGCTCTTGGCATTGCAAGCCCAGCTGTGTCCTCGAACCAATCCTAAACCCTAAGCCCTAAACCGTAAATCCTAAACCCTAAACCGTAAATCCTGAACCCTAAACCGTAAACCCTAGGGGAATTATATTTCTACTTATAACTACCCCATGAACCTCCAAGCAGCCCTGGCAACCTGATTCCTGGGCTGCCTTCTCCGAGCCACGGGAGAGCAGCTGAGCCACCAGCGCATCCTTCAGAGTGAAGTGCTGTTGAGGCTTTAGGGGCCTTAGGGTTTAGGGGTTTAGGGTTTAGGGGGTTTAGGGTTTAGGGTGAGGGGTTTAGGGTTTAGGGCTTTTAGGCTTTAGGGGCTTAGGGTTCAGGCCTTTTCGGGGGTTTAGGGTTAAGGCTGAAACGGTGTTTGTTTTGAAACCATCTGCGAAGCCCTAGACAACAAAGAACACAAGCAAACTGCAAAAGTCTGACGACCCCGATCTCTGACCTGACTGCTCTTTTACCCAGAGAACCCAATACCCCATAATTCAGGAATATACCTCAAATCATAGTATTAAGGCCCCGTAAAATCCTTAACTGAGGGGTATTGGGTTCTCTGGGTACCGGGAAGATTCTTACACTGAGAGACTGCGGCGTCTTCCTACAGATCCCTAAACCCCAAAGCTCCCCAAAAGGGGCCCCTAAATAAACTTTGATCCCTGACTCCTGAACCCCAGGGATCGATCTGAAACTTCCAAAAACTTCGGAAAGCGTCGTCCAAGGCCGAAAAGTCCCCCGCTGCCTAGGCTCCCATGGGCCTCACCGCCACAAGAATCTCGGGGCTCCCCACCTGTTCCCCCCCTTCAAACCGATTCTTAGTTGCTGAGTTCATAAGCACAAAAACGTGTACACGTTCAGTTCTATAAGGGATCATATTACCCCCCCAAAAATAAAGTGCACTCATTCAGCTACTAAGGATTGGTATTTAGGGGGTGTCACTGGAGACTCTGGTGGCAACGCTTCCTGCAAGTGGGGATTCTTACCCCCGGAAGTTCGAGCCCGCATCCCTGCCCATCCATCTCTACAGCACAGCCTACTCTCTGGTTCTTAGTAGGGAATGGGGGAATGGCCTATTGGGACTACTTTTGGGGACCTTAAGGGACTATCATAGGGATCCATTCCCCCATTCCCTACTAAGAACCAGAGAGCCTATGGCTGGGGAGTGTCCTCCCACATGCGGCCATGCTTGTCGGACATGGGAGCGACATGCTGGACCGTTCCGCTCAGGTGGGAATGCTTGTTGCCGGAAGCAGAGTGGAACCGGAGAGTTCTTGTCTTGAGCTTAGGGTTTAGGGCCAGGGTTTAGGGATAGGGTTTAGGGTTTAGGGTGGTGTCAAAGTGGGTTTTCTTTGTGGCTTCTTTCGCATCCATGCCTTGCCTTGTCTTCATCTTATGCCTCTCACTTGAGAGAAGAACTTGCGAAGTCACGGCCAGGTGTTTAGGGTTTCGCCTCCCCTAAACCCTAAAGCCCTAAATCCAAAAACCCTAAATCCTCACTTACATCAAAACTTCTTGCCTCTTTTCCCGATCACGTGCCAAACGTGCGACCAACTCTGCAAACCTGCGGCGCAGCGACTTTTTGCACCTCGCCAAGCTCCACTTTGGGAGCTCCGTCTCTTTGGACCTTTGGTTGAGGATTTTGAAGGCTCCGAGATTTTCTTCAGAGGATCAGAATACAACTCGTGGGTTCAGGGCATAGGGTTTATGCTTCAGGGCGTGCGCCTGGAACCCTAAACCCCTAAGCACTAAACCCTTAACCCCCTAAAGCCCCGAAGCCCCTAAACCCCTTATAGTACCCTTATAGAGCCCCTTAAAAAGGAACCTTTAGGGAACTTTCGGGAAAACTCCCTCAAAGCGGCGGCTCAGTACGGCCGGAGCTCTGCCGTCCAAGCCCGAGACGGGAGCTGAACCAAGGCCGCACACCTTTGTGCAAAGGCCCGTTGGGGGTTTAGGGCTCCTAGGGGCTTAGGGGTTTAGGGTTTAGGGGCTTTAGGGGTTTAGGGTTGGGGTTAGAGGGTTTAGGGCTTAGAGGTTTAGGGCTTAGGTGTTTGGGGGTTTAGGGCTTAGGGGCTTAGGGCTTCGGGGTTTAGGGCCTTAGGGGTTTAGGGATTAGGGTTTAGGGGCTCAGGGCTTAGGGTTTTCCAAGCTCGCCTGCGTTTTGCGATTGTTCGTTATGTGCCTAGAGTGCTGTAAGGGGACCCTTAAAGAATCCCTATGGTGCCCTTACAGAATCCTCGTGCAGAACCCCTTGGTTGACAGGCTTCATGTGAGTATTGGTTTGGGGTTTAGGGTTTAGGGCTTAGGGATGCTAATTCTCAAGGGCCGTGGGGGGTCTGTTTGGGGTATGGCAGAAGGCATGCCCATTCGGCTGTGCTCTTGTCCGCCGTGGTGCTCTAAACCCTACACCCTAAACCGTGGTTTAGGGTTTAGGGGGCAACTCACACAGATCTCCTGAGCAACGAGAAAGGGTCGAGTACGCGTTGAAGAGGCATGAACCATGCGGCACAGATGGTACAGTTTTTTAACATTCTATCTTGACAGAATGCCTGAGGCTTTACCATGGCCGCATTTCTGCACGGTCCTAAAAAAGGCCAAACATCGGAAGTCACATCCAGCCCACATTGCATCTTGCGAGGAAGCACCGCCCTGCCGGGCATCCGGACGAAGGGCCTGCGTCACCTGGCCAGATGGGAACAGCTGCTTGCAAGCCCGAACTTAGCGATGTTGGCTGATGCAAAAAAGCCGGATTTCAAAAATCTTGGGGACATCCTCCCGCTCCACTGCGATAGCCCCACAGGTCTTGAGAACTATGCTGCTCAAACGAAACCGGGAAGCATCAGCAATAGTAGCAATCGTAGTGGTGGTAGCAGTATCGCAGGCCACACTCGCAATCGTGCTGGTGGTGGCGGTGGGGGTAGTTGTAGCCATCTATATCATACAGTATAGTATTTTAGCACGTTCTACTACGTGGTTTCCCAGTAGCCTCTTAGAAATAAGGCTGCCCCGTTTCCTACTATTTGGTTTTTAACAAGGGAGCCCAAAAAGAAAAAAGGGCAAAAGGGTCCTACTGGGCAACCTAGACTATATAATGAATCTACAAAACACTATCATAAAATTCTCTTTTTGTATATCAAACAATATAGTATTATAGCAAGTTATACTATAGAATGAATATACCCTAAACCCTAACACTATTCTAAAATTCTCTTTTTTGCATTCTTTCAACAGGCCGGGGAGGGCCCTCAGAGGTCAGAAAGCCGCCGAAGCTCCAGGAGCCTGGTCTTCAGGGTTTTAGGGTTTTAGGGTTTAGGGTTCCCAGCGACTCCAATATCCCTTAATTAGGGAATATACCTTAAATCATATTAGGGACAGGGTTTAGGGTTTCAGGGTTTTAGGGAGGTTTAGGGTTCAGGGTTTTAGGGTTTAGGGAGGTTCAGGTTCAGGGTTTTAGGGTTTACCGTAACCTACCAAAACCTACTTTTCCCGAAAGCTTCAGCGAAGGG
>CAJNJA010103774.1:2587-18316 GCA_905231915.1 Symbiodinium necroappetens
TTAGGGTTTAGGGTTTAGGTGAACTATTGGGAATTGGTTTTCGTAAGCTCAGTAGGGCGATGTGAAGGTACTATCGAACTGCTTTTGGTTTTGGTTGACGCTACCGGTGGGTCTGCTGGATACATGGACTTGACTTCTTGGAGTCGCACGATGAGGCGAGTCAAAGCTGCCTTACCTTTGGTTTGCTCCGGCGAACGGCAGTTGTGCCAAGTCATGGGCACCGGCCTTTGCGGAAGTGGCTCTTTTCGCTTCCACGGGTCTCGGCGCGCGCTGAAAGCAACACGAAGCCCAGAACCCCCGAAAGACTGCATATGGGTAGTTTTCTAAAATAGNNGGGTCCACTTCATAAGGGTGCCGTACTATATTGGGGACTTCAAAAGGGACCCTGATTCAGAAAACTACCCACATATCCCTCACAACATACAAGAACCTACAAATCCCTATAAAAGCTGTTAGCCCGACACCCGACTATAGACTACAGACCCCAAGCTCTATTCCAAAACCCACCTTCAGGCCACCGGGGTGTGGTCGGCGCTGCTCGGCCGATGTCCCGTTATGCCCGGATGACTGCTTTCAAGTCAGAGTTTTGCAGGGTTGAGGGTGAGATCCAGGCGTTTACAGGCAGTTACTTACAGGTTTGGTGGACTAGGTGACTAGGGCTTTTATAGGTTTTCCTTAACGGTTTCATCGGCATTGCTTGGGCCAAAACGCCTTCGAAGTTGAGGGCATCAAGGTTCTTACTGGGGTCTCGGGTGGCGCTTCAGGGCAGGTAAGGGCTTAGGGTTTAGTTTTGACTGGTGGGCTTCAGGGCTTCAGGATTTAGGCTTCGGGCCCTTCTTCGGGCTCCAGGGTTTTAGGACTTTGGGCAGTCTGTACCCCGGTCTCCGAACGTCGAGGTTGCGATTTCGGGCTCCTTTTTCGTGCTTTGGGGTTCAGCCTTTACTCAGGGATGTAGGCTTGACAGCACAATCAAGCTTTCTGACATTTTTCGACCTGCGACGCTAAATCTAACCTGTAACCCCAAACTCTACAGAAAAGCAGGTAGACCACTCGCACCATGTATCGCCCTTAGTGTAGTAGGTCATCGGATCCACAGGTCAACCTTTTGGGCTGATTCTGCCCTGAATCCAGAAACCCTGAACACTATTAAGAGTACAACCCCAAAGCCCCTAGGCTCTACCCATAGGCCCCTGAGTAGTTCCTTTTTATGGTTTACAGTTAGAATCCTATAAGGTATATTTAGAATCCTATAAGTTAACCCCCAAAAAGGAACTACTTAGGGGCCTGTGGGTAAACTCTACATGATGATGGGTTCCTTCAGGTGCGTGACCAACTACACGCATGCAGGCCTGCGGGGGCCTTAGCTCCAGACTGTCGGGCTTTGGAGCTTGGTGTTTATGGGTTTAGGGTTTAGGGTTTAGGGGTGTAGGGTTAACCTGTGACCCCAAACCCTACAAAATAGTAGGTTATGACCCCCTTAACTAGAGGGTAGAACCCTTAAAACGGTAGGTTTTTGGATCCCCAGGAAGGGGGGTTAGGGGTTTAGGGGTGTAGGGGTGGAGGGGTGTAGGGGATTAGGGCTTAGGGTCTCCAGGCACAGGGCAGGATCTCGGGGCTTACGGTTGAGGGCTGAAGGGCTTAGCTAAGGGTTTGAGGTGTAGGATTCTGGGTTTAAGTTTGAGGCTTCAGGGCTTTAGCTCCTGGTTGTAGACATCTGTGGCTTTCATACTGCTTTCTGTTTTGTAGTAGTTGAAGGTCTCTCTTACTGTGAGGACTTAGAGCCATTTTTTTCCTAAACGCAGGCTCGTAGATGATCCAAACCCGGAAGAGCTCCAAGCCTAGAGATTCAACTCCAAACCTCGATCCCCTTAAACAAGAGGGAGTAGGGGGGCTATTAAGCTGAGTTAAGGGGCAGTTAGGGCTTGGGGTAGGCTTTTAAGCTGAGGGGGTCTAGGGTTTCGGGTAGCGGCCCTGAGCCCCAAATCCTAAACCCGACCTGGACCCTAAAGAAACTACCTTTTTAGGGTTCCTTATTATGATTTCTTTATATATGTCTTTTTAAAAGGGTGGGCTATTCGGGGTTAGGGCAAACCCTAAACCCTGAACCCTAAACCCTAAACGCCGACAGTAAGCCTCAAGCCGCAAATCGGATTTGAGCCTCAGAATACTTGTTGTTTTGCTAGGGTTAAGACTACGGACTTCCCCGAAAAGACGGTCCTAGTAGGTCAAGATGGCTTTAGAGGTCTCGTGTTTCAGCATCAGAAATTTCTCAGCCATGTCAGTGCCAGCATCGGCATCCTGCGCTTTTGGATATTGCGACCGCTGTGGCGAGAAGTGGCAAACTTTCTATGCAAACCCACTCCTCGGAGAAAGAGGAAGGCTGTCGCGTTTGTAGGTCTTCCCAACAGTAGGATCGCTTTGGCTGCGCCATATCCAAGATGCGGACAGCGATCGCTGTACAAGCTGGGCCAGATTCTCCAACCCTAAACCCTAAACCCTAAACCGTTGTTCCTCAACCGCAGGATGCTTCGGGAGGCCTCCCTAAACCCTTTAACCCTAAACCCTGATGCCCAGTCAGAAGCCAAAGGTTGATGCTGCCTTTCAGTGCGACCTTACGGTTTAGGGGGTTGAAGTAACATTCCTGAAAGTCCCCGTGCACGTAACCTCTCAAAATATACGCCGCCCCAAATCAACCCTTGTTGTAGATGTCAAGGGGCCTCCATACTACTAGCATGAGTGCTCGATGGCAGCCCTAGGCCTTAAACCCCAGCTATGATTAAGTCTTACATCCAAAGCCCTACACCCCGACCCTAAACCCTTAATCCTTTGACCGCAAAGACAAGAGGCCTTTCTGGGATGCGAGCTGAACCCTAGGGTGGGGGTTTAGGTTCTAGAGTTTTAGTGCTACATGCCGAGTCCTAGATCCAAGCTGCTGAAGCTCTCCTCACCCGAACCCTGACTCCCAGAACATAAATCTGCACCCACTAAGGGGAGCTTTGGTGGAGCGAGTTGTCGGCGTCTATGCGGATCCAGCTCCTTCGGCTCAAGTTCACCTCCAGGGGTTGGGGTTTGGAGTTTTGTGGTTCTAAAACCCTAAGCCCCAAACCCTCAACGCTAAGCCCTATAAACCCTGCGTTTCGAGTTGAGGATTCTGGGTTTTGGCTGGGTGAGGCTTTGGGTCTTAGGGTTTTCGGATGTGGGCGAAGATGAAGACCGGCACCAGTCCGACGTCATCTTCCTGGTTTTTCGGTGGGAATTGTGGCATGGATGCCTATGATGGTCCCTTATAGTTTCCGTAACCCATTGGGGTTAGGGTGTGAGTCATTTCGGCTATCTGCGCGCATCTGTGTGCCGAATTCGTGGTTGGAGAAAGGAGTGCCCAGCGGCCATGTTGTCCTTGAGCAGGCCTATGATCTAACAATGCTGAGAGGAGCCAGGGGTTAGCGACTTCTTGGCCTCCAAAACTGGGATCCTACTCCTTGAACCCACTGCCCGTGTAGCGTCGCATGAGGCACCTACAGAACTTAGAGGCTTTTAGCCATCGATATCTTACTCCAGACAACAGTAGGTATAGTGTTTGTTGTAGATCCTTCCAGAGGTCCGGTACCAGGAAATGCCGTGGAAAAAGGAAGAGCTTCAGGTAGTCAGCTTTACCCAGAAAGGCTTGGGGTTTAGGGCTTAAAGTTTGAGAGCTGATTTTTTTCATCAACACTGAAAGCCTGCTAAGGCTCTGTAGAACTTAGTGGTCGAAAACCCAGCTGTTCGACGTTTGGGGCTATTACCGAACGTAGTCTCAAAGTTTACCTCGTGGGTATTTGGGAGGGAAGAGAAGCGAATGTCTAATTACAGGATCAAGGGACCTAGTGAGAATTTTTTTAAGTCGGGGTGTACGTCGCATTATGCCCAAAACCGTAGCTAGTGAAGAGGGTTTAGGACTTGGGGTTTAGGAAAACTCTAGTACAACGAGGACCAAACCCTCAAACCTCAGCTGCATGTATTGGCCTTTTTCAGAGGCGCAAGGAGGTGCCAAGTGGTGCTTATTTGCATATATGATCACCTTGTTACAATCTTAATCGTCATCCCAGTAAGCATCCACCGCCATATGAACGCAAAGACGGTCCAGATTTCGTTCTTAAACCCTAAACCCCAAACCCCTAACCCTAAATGCCAAACCCAAACCCTAAACCCCAAACCCTAAACCCAAAACCCTGAACCCCAAAGCGCCGTATGGTGGGATCCGGGTTCCTCTGAACCTTTTCCGAACCCGATCAGACGCCACTAATCCTGGGTCTGGCTCACCTCGCCCTACCCCGAAACCCTAAAAAACCCAAAACGCTAAGGCCTAGGCTTTCCTAAACAGCAGGTGTAAGGCTTACCCATAGGCCCTCAAGTAGTTCCTTGTGATGGTTTATATTTAGAGTCCTATAAGGTAACCCCTAAAAGGAACTACTGAGGGGCCTATGGGTAGGAAGCCCTAAGCCCGAAACCCCAAACCCTAAACCCTAAACCTTATAAACCCTAACCCTAAACCCTGAAACCTGAAACCCGAGCCCCCAAACCCTACAACCTAAACCCTAAACCCTAAAGCCTACCACTGCTCGTCTCGAGGCCAACTGGATGCGGAGTCGGCAAGCCCTGGTCCTCACCTGCGAACGCGTCTTGCTCTTCAACGCTGCCTGCCAGCATGGCGGTTTAGGGCTTAGGGCTTACCTTAACCTCAAAGAACCTACGTCTTAAGGAGTTATACCAAGAAATCATAATAAGAAGCCCTAAAACGTAGGCTCTTTGGGGTCCAGGTAGGGTTTAGGGTTTAGGGTCAGGTCTGGGTCTATAGGCTCATTAGGCTTTCCAGGAGAGAACGGTTTCGGCGTTAAGGTTGGGCTTGAAGGCTTGTTGGTATCTTAAGCCCGAAGAGATGCCCTGGCAGGGCCACCTTTAAAACACCTTTGAAGAATCGGGAGCCCTGAAAATAGGCTTTGAGAGAGCAGTTAAGGAACCCCCCCAAAAAGCAGCACTAAGGAAGCCTACCCTTGCCCGACCCTTAAAGTTGAGGCTTCCAGCTGGTCCTTGGAGCAAGTTCTCGCGCTTTCCGAGCTCTCAGAGCTGGAATCCTGGTGGCAAAGTAACCGTGCAGGTTTAGAGTTTAGCGTTTAGGGTTCAGGTTTTCGGCGGTTTGGGATTGTCTAGGGTTTGGGGTTTGGGGTTTAGGGCGGTCCTTGACGGGTTGCTTGAAGGGGAGGCACTGTACGTGACCAATCCATGCTCCGGGTTCCCAATTGTCTCACCTCCCACCCAACCCCCTCATATCAAGAAACGAAGCTGTGTCGTTCCTCATAAAATATGAGAAGGCGGGTATACCCTGGGGACATGAAAAAAAATGGGGGCGCATGGAGGGGTATAAGAGTTCAGAGTGGAGAGTTCACATGAAGCAAAGCTTAGACGACAGTGGTTCAGGGGTGGAGGGTGAGCAGGTATAGACTTTGGGCCGGTTAGGCCTTTCGGGGTGTAGGGTTCTGGGACTTTTGGGGTTCAGTCTAGGGAACTGCTCGGTACTTTGACAAGGAATCCTTAAATGCCAATTCAATGTGGCGGTCTCGGCAGCCATTTCCCGTTACGCCTCCCCAAGGCAGTTCAAAAGCAGTTCTCGCCTCCATGAGGGATTCCCAGCAGCGGGTTTCATGAACCTAATGCTCAAGAATGCGGCTGCTCAGAGTTTGCGTGACTGTTGTTGGAGTGGAGCACCGAACTGGTGGGCTCCGCACTGCGGCTTGCAGTTTAAGATCCGTCTCGCAACCAAGAGTACAAGAGTTTCGTAGACTCCGAGTTTCCAGAGCCTTCGGAATCCGACACAAAGATGCGGCACCCTTTTGAAGCATCGTCAGCACAGATGGTGTGTTGTCGTGGGTGGGCAGCTGCAGAGCGCATCTGCAGGTCAATTAGCGTTGCAGCCAATCGTGCAGGCTGTGGCGTCAGTCACCTTTGCTACATACCAGCGGTCACTAAAATATAGGATTTCGACGAGGATGAGAAGTCCTTGCATGAACGGCTAGCTGACCGCATCTCGCACTCGTATAATATCAGTATGGTCATGACGTCATGATCAACGAAGGTGCAGTATCTTGTTTAGGCATCGTCAGCACAAGTGGTGTGCTGTCGGCGACAGGTAGCTGCAAAATGCACGTGCAGGTCAATTAGCGTTGCAGCCAATCGTGCAGGCTGTGGCGTCAGTCACCTTTGCTACATACCAGGGGCAACTGCATTGACAATGAGGAGTACGACGAGCATGAGCAGTCCTTTCATGAATGGCTAGCTGACCACACCTCGCACTCGTAATACCGGTGTGGTCATGACTTCATGATCAACGAAGGTGAGCATCTTGTTTGGCCATCGTCAGCACAAGTGGTGTGTTGTCGGCAACAGGCAGCTGCAAAATGCACGTGCAGGTCAATTAGCGTTGCAGCCAGCCGTGCAGGCTGTGGCGTCAGTCACCTTTGCTACATGATAGGATAGGAGCTGCGACGGTCATGAGAAGCGATTGCGCGGACCGCTGAAGTCACCTTGCACTGGTCATGTCAGTGTTGTCGTGATTTGTCGTGATGCCTTTATGACTAACAGTGGTGCAGCACCTGCTTGTTTAAGCATCGTCAGCACACGTGGTGTGCTTTCGGTGACAGGCAGTTGCAAAATGCACGTGCAGGTCAATTAGCGTTGCAGCCAATCGTGCAGGCTGTGGCGTCAGTCACCTTTGCTACATGCTAGCATAGGGCCTGCGACGAGCACGAGAAGTGTGTCAACGGGCCGCTGACTACACCTGGCACTTGTCATGCCGATCGGCGACGTTGCAGCACCTTGTTCAAGCAAGCATCGACAGCACAGACGGCGCAGTGTCATCGCCGTGCAGTTGCAAAGTGCGACACGGCCCAATCGCGTTTCAGCCAATCGTGCAAACTGCGGCGCTTGTCGCCCTTGTTACATTCAAGGCTGTCATTTGGGAGTTTTGACACGAAAGACCCCAACATAGATCATCTATACCCTAAACCCTAAATCCCTAAACCCCTGAACCCTAAGCCCCTAAACCCTAAACCCTAACCCTAAACCCCTAAACCCCTAACCCGCCCTAAACCTAAACTGCCGCACGCCATAGCCCAAACCTCAACCCGTTAGGAACATCAAGAGCATCTCTCTCAGGTAGTACTAGGGAGACCCCTTCAAGGGGAATTCTTCAAGCTACTTATGGCTCTCCGAAAAAGGACCTTATTGAGAGGGTCTATATCCCCAAGGGTCCCCTTAATCCTAACTCCCAATTTCGGCTTCCAAGTCCTTCCAGCCATGTTCTTCCCAGTTTCTGAGCGCTGAAACCTGAAGGAGAGTCTAAGGGTCTGCATACAGGGGGTTCAGGGGTTTAGGGGTTTAGGGGTTTCGGGGTTTAGGGGTTTAGGGGTTTGGGGTTTAGGGGTTTAGGGGTTGCAGGGGTTTCGGGGTTTAGGGGTTTAGGGGTTTGGGGTTTAGGGGTTGCAGGGGTTTAGGGTTTAGGGGTTTAGGGGTTTAGGGTTCGAGTTTAGGGGTTTAGGGGCTTAGGGTTTAGGATTTAGGGGTTTAGGGTTTCGGGTCTAGGGTTTAAGCGGTATAGGTACACCCCTTGTGCAGCCGTGAAATCATCATACTACATTTGGATACCTGCAGCCATGCTTGTTGATGAGTAAAAACCCATGAAGCTCTATTATGCAATTCTCCGTTTTGCCAGCCCTAGACCATAAATCCTAAACCCTTGAAGCTCTATGAGCCTTATAATTCTTAAGGCCCTAATATATGAAACAAGGATGCCCGAAGGGCATTCATGAAGCTCAGCGTTTCGCCTTGGAGGGCTTCTCTTTCAGGGTACCCCAAACCCTAAACTCTAAACCCTAAACCCTAAACCCGGGCTTCTGTCTCAGGGTTTTCAGGTTCACTGGAGACGAATCTCGCGTTCG
This sequence comes from Symbiodinium necroappetens, assembly GCA_905231915.1. Lineage (NCBI taxonomy): Eukaryota > Dinophyceae > Suessiales > Symbiodiniaceae > Symbiodinium > Symbiodinium necroappetens. Next base: position 10,558 of record CAJNJA010103774.1, read on the forward strand.
TCAAACCGCAATCCTAAACTCGAGAACCCTGGGTCCTCGTTAGGGTTCAGGGTTTAGGGTTTCGGATTTAGGGTTTAGGGGTTCGGGTTTAAGGGGGGTTTGGGGATTCTACACCCGAAGCCCTAAATCCTAAACTTTTCGACCCGAGCTTGCTGCTTCAGCTGGAAAGCCGCATGTCCGAGGTTGCCTCTTCGTACTGCTCCACCGTGGCTCGACATCAGTCTCGTTAGGGCTTCAGGGCTTTAGGCTTTGCGGCATTGGGGTTTCAGGGTTTCGGTGTTTCCAGGCTTCAGGGTGGTGTGTGGGTTTCGGGTTGGGGGTGCGGGTGTGAATGCCCAAGGAGCTGAAACATGTACGTATCATGGAGTTAGAATTACATCCTTACAGCCCATATATGTAACTTATGTAACTCTTGTTTCTTGTAGCCCCAGACCCTGTTCTAGTGATTACGGGCCCCTGTTTTACAGCCTACTGAGAGACTGGGCTCTGTTTGGATTTAACAGGGCTTTGTGTATCTTGGACCTTTTAGCAGAGGGCTGGGCAGCTCCTCCTCCTCCTGCTGCTGCTGCTGCCATGACACCACACTCGACATCGTAAGAGCAGCGAGGGTCTCATTTCCTGAACCCCTAAGCCTTGAACCGTAAACCCAAAACCCCAAAACCCTAAACCCCAGGGCCACCACAGCGTCCCTTTCGGAAACCCTACTCCCCAAACCCAAATCCCCATTGCTTCAGGTCTTGGTTCTCCGCATGTATCGGGTTGCCGACCTCGTGCCCTGCCCTCAGCTTCTCCCACGTGACTCCGGTGCTGTTTGTTCTCGATGAGGGACCCTTCAGATGGTAAGATAGAAGCTGTGGTAACTGGAGGTTTGATTCGCAGGTTTGAATCTGTCTGAGATCACGAACAACAATACTAATAATCATAATAACAATAATTACTGGCTATTCAGGCCTTCAAGTGTTTAAGTCCGAGCCAATTTAAGTTCGAGCCCCCGTTGAAGCCCTAAACCCTAAAACCCGAAACCCTAAACCTCTAAACCCTGAACTAAACCCTAAACCCCAACCCCTAAACCCCTGAACCCGAAACCCTAAACCCAACATCTTCGAACCGTGTCCCTGGGTCCTTAGACCTAGCCTCTTCTCGACTGTCGAGCCCTGCAAAGATTGTTGAGGGTCCAGCGTGAGTTTAGGGTAACAGTATGGACTATTAAAAAGAAGCCTATGGTTTCAGGATTGAGTATAAACCTATGGTTTGAAGGTTGAGATTTTATGGCTAGCGGTTTAGGGTTTGGGCCAATCCCCCTTACAGAAAATAGTGAAGGAAAAACAAGGGATTTGCCTAAAAAAGGCTTCAACCCTGAACGCCGAGAAGAACTCGACAGCCCAAAATCTGAGGGCGACCGAAATCTTGTAGTAGAGTAGGTGACCTTTAACGTTTTTTGGGTACTAGACTCCCTATATAATCCCAATGTACTCCCAAAGGTCAACCTTTTGTTCCCCAGGATACTGGACAAGTAGGGAAACACCCACAAGACCAGAATGCAGCAGCCTTTCAGGTTGGAATAGTAAATTCAATTAGGGGCCGAAATAACTACCGATGGCTCCTCGTTATAATTACAGCACAATACACACCACAACCCTATTCTAATTATATTAAGGCCCATACGTTAGGGGTTTTTGCCGACATGATAGTGCGCATTACTCGTCGGACCTTTATCTTATCTTGCCCGAAGGACGATGTTGGGCTTTTGGGTTTGGAGTGTAGGGCTCTTGGAGCTAAGGGGTTAAGGTGTTCGGATTTGGGTTAGGCTTTAGAGTGGGGGGGATTCCTAAACCCTAAACCCTAGAAGCCTAGTAGTTGTTCCCAGTTAGGGCCCCTTTTCAATCCTAACGGTTCAGGGTTTAGGATTCGGGGACCCTCTAGTCGTTAACCCCTGAACCCCCAACTCCAACCACCCCAACTTTACCCCTAAGCCCCGATACACGCTGTAACCTGAACCCTAAACTCACGCCCTGATTTTTGGGGTTTCGAGTTGGCGTAGCGGCGTAGTTCCATTGAGCAGAGCTTTTGCAAGCCTCGATGGTATGGTGCCCCCTGTGCAATCGGTTTAGGGTTTGGGTTTTAGGGCCCCTGGCACCCTAGACTTGAAACCCCTATCGCACGGCCCTACCCCAAAACATCCCCATGCCCCCCAAACCCTAAGTCGCAAAACCTTAGGACCTCAAACCCTAAACCCCAAGCCCTAAATCGAAACCTGCACAGCCAAAGGCCCCGAAGGCCCTAACTGCCCTGAAGAGCCACGGTTTAGGGCTTAGGGTTATGGGGTTGTGGGGAAGGGTCTAGGGTTCGGGGGTTTAGGGTTTAGGGTTGAGGCCCTGAAGCTCTTGAGCAGCTCAGAGACTAGGATCGATGTGGCATCCTCGGCGCGAGGGCGTCTCATCGACGAACTGCAGCTGGCAACGACTGCGGTCAACGAAAGGCCGATATGGTTTTTTCTAGAGTTTGAGGTTTCAGGGTGTCGGGCCCGGAGGTTGAGCTTTAGTGTTTGGGTTTGGCTCTCTTGTGCTCAAAAACCCAAAATCCCTGCAAGCAGGTGGGGCGGATCAGACTTCTCAGGAGGTCTTCGCGTGCGCCAGGTTCCTTTGGCCAGTTGAGATGCGGAACTCCACTTCGGTGCGCCACGTCCACTTAAAAAGTAAGAGGACATTGTGTACAACCATACTACATAGTGTACCCTGAGCTACCGAAGTTTTGGTGGAGTTCCTGCCATGCATAATTCTGAACTTTGTCTGTGTGTATTGTGGGTCAGGTTGAAGCATCCTTGGGCTTGCATGTTGTCACGCGACTGAGGAGTGCGAGCCTATCACAGCCCCTGGACTGCACTGACATGACCTGTGCGCAGGTGCAGTAACACCTGAACCTGCACTGGTTACTACACCACTAATAATTACACCCTAAACCCTAAAGTACGATGGAGTTCAGGATTATTTTTTATTACTAGTTTTTTCTTGTTGTTGTGTTTCTTTTTTTGGGGGGGGGGGTGGGCGGGGGCGTGGGGATTGTGGTCTGGGGTTCGGGCTGATGACTGAGGATGTGCGCTCAGCCGAAGGGCAGCTTGCAATCAAAAGAGGCAGTGCAAACATAATATTGACGCCTAAAGAATTGCCAATGTTCTTCGTTGGGGTCCCTTATTATGGGTATATAATTGTACTACTACATGATATCCCGAAGCCCTGTTGAATCGAGTAAGGGCCCTGTATCAGCTGCTGACAGACTCATCTACAGCCCAAGCCTCTACTGCAACTTAAGGTTCGGGACTTCGAGGCTTCGGTCTCGGGCAGGGGGATATTTCGGTTTAGGGTTTAGGGTTTATATAGGGTTTAGGGTTTAGGGTTGCTAACCCAATGCACGCCAGCCCAAGCATGCTCCGGTCCACGCTTCCGAGGAGCTTTTTGACCAGAATCGGCGGAAAGTCGGTGTCCTCGCATGGATGGAGGCCGGGAGACTGGGTAAAGCACTGAATTCCAAACCTACAACTCTAAACCAAAACACAAAACACTACACCCACCCCTAAACCCGAAACACCGGAGCTGTGAACTTTTTCCACCATGGACCCGGTTGTCGGTGTGCGGAAAACCCTGGCATGCAGACCCAACCCTGCAATCACTGAAGTTTGGAACCCCTAAACCCAAACCCCAAATCCCCTCAGCCCCAAACCCTAAACCCCTAAAGCCCAATTCCGAAACCCTAAGCCCTGAACCCCTTAAGCCCCAACCCGAAACCCTAAACCCTACAAACCCTAAACCCCTAAAGCCCAAACCCGAAACTCTACACCTCTAAATCCCTAATCCCCTAAAACCAAAACCCGAAACTCTAAACCCAAAGCCCTAAACCTCTCAAGCCCAAACCCGAAACCCTAGACCCTAAACCTCGAACCCTAAGCTCTAACCCTAAGCTGGCAAGGAACCCTCAAAGGAACCCTCAAAGGGACCCTATAGGCCGTAAAACCGGCCATTGTTCGGCCATATCAGACTCCTTGGGCTGGTGCTCAGGCCTTTGATGATTTCGAGCTTCCGGTTAAGGGGTTCAGGGTCGGGGGAATTTGAGTCGAGTTCTTTATGCAGTAATTGAGTCGCATGCTTGGGGTTTGGACTTAGTGCCTTTCTGAGGTGGTAGGTTCATGGTTCCGAACTCCTAAAAACCAGCATCCCAGCCCCTAAGCCCCAATCCTGGAAACCTAAATATTGAAACCCTCAACCCATGTAGCCTGAAGCTACGGCCCTACACCCTAGATGCTTGTGGTCTATTAACCCCCGAACCCCAAACGCTGAACCTCTGAGAGGGCCTCGCTTTCTTTGCAGGCCAATGTCTTCCTGCTGATGCCTCACGTCGAGACTGCGGTGCTGCTGGCCGGCGAAACCTTCTTCTTCGGTCAGCTGGACCACTGCGGCGTAGGGCTTAGGGTTTAGGGCCTTTGACGGGCTACGAAACCGGCAATCCCTCCTAGACACTACAAGACCTGATGGTTGGGATGTGGCCCAGAACAGCAGGGGGGGGGGGGTGGTAGAATACAGACCAGCAGTATTCCCTCGGCTACGTGTCTGGGGTGGCAGATGGAGGCTTCCGGGTTGGCACTGAAGGCTTAGGGGTTGGGGCTTCAGGAATTAGGGCCTTTAGGGTTTAGGTTGGTGAGCGCCGAAATAAAGGGCTCCTAGAGAGATTGCCAGCATTTCCGATCTTTTGATTGTGAGACTAGCAAAGGAAACTCTACTTCCACTGACTCAAACAACAGAGGACGTGCGCCAGCAGTTTCGAGGCGGGGTGGTCTGCAGCAAAGGTTCTCTTTGTGAAGCAAGTAAGTAAGCACGTAGGTACGTATGTAAAGCAAAATTCTCCATGTGGGTGTGTTTGTGTTTGTGTTCGGGAGTTTAGATTTATTGATGTGCGACGGTAGGAAAGGGTTTTCTGCTGGAATACAAAGCCGTAGGTTCAGACGCCTTGCCCAGGCAAGCGAGTAGTGAGGCACCTCCTTTAAACGGCGCAAATGGTTTAGGGTTTCAGGAAGGTATTAAAACGAGGGGCTCCGATATAGAACGATCCGAGAAGTGTACCTAGATAACTTGTTCCGGTTGAGGGTGGTCCGGGTTTGGAGTTTAGAGGTGATGCCTGGTGATGATCGCCGATGATCCTCTAGGTACTTGCTTTGCGCGATGTCCCCTGCAACCCTCAGTGCTACACCCCAAAAAACTCTAAAACTAACGATTACTTAAATCCACCACTTTAACAGAAAGACAAGAAGCTTGCACCGCCCTATCAGACCTCATTTTCTCGGAAGTCCCTAAGCCCTACCCTAAACCCTAGCCCCTGAACGCTAAACCCCTAAACCCCTAAACCCTAAACCCCTAAACCCCAAACCCTAAAGCCTAAAGCCTACCCTCTTTTGCGAAGCCAGGCTCCGACTGGAATTGGCGCTCGTACTACTTCGCGCCACCCGGACGTTCAACTCAGATGTCGTGGTTTCGGCTTGAGGGTTTTGGGCCTTAGGGGCTGCTATGGGCTTAGGGGCCTTGAGGGGGGTCTTGGGAGTTGGGTTTAGGGCGTTGAGAGTTTGAGGTTGAGGGTTTAGGGTTTAGGGGCTATATAGGGATTAGGGTTTCGGGTAGCCCAAAACCCTAAACCCTAAACAGCCCTAAACCCGAATTCCGACTCGAGGCTGAAAAGCGGGCCGGTCGCGTTGCGGAAGCTTGTCTGGTGTGACTCGGCAGGATTAGGGTTGAGGGTTTTTTGAGTTTAGGGTTTAGGGTCCAGGGTTCAGGGTTTCGGTTTTAGGGTTTAGGGTTTAGGATTTAGGGTTCCGGGTTTAGGGTTTTTTGAGTTCGGGACTCCTTGCGGAATGCGAGGAGTTCCTTGTTAGGACCCCGGTGCGGATGGAAACCGAACCCCAATGCATTCGGGTTTAGGGCTCAGGGCTGTTCCTCCTAGTCAGGGTTTAGGGCTTTAGGGTTTAGGGTTTTAGGGTTTAGGGCTTAGGGTTTAGGGTTGGCAAAACCCTGATCATTGGTTGGAGACTAACAGGGGCACATGAATATAAAGCATTGAAACCGACTTCCTTGTACGCCAAAACACCTTTAGAAGTTGACTTGTCGTACTTTTGTTTGGGGGGCTCCGAATTCACCCTAAATACAACCTCGACTCCAGACCCTCCATCGTTTAGGTCCTGTGACTCCATGAGTTTGTTCTTGTTTAGAGGATTCATTCGGCGCCTTAGTTGTCGGAAGAGCTACCATTTTGAGGATGTCTTGCCTGGAGGCGTTCGTAAGCCACACCATAAAAGCTCTTCCGCTTAAACCTTGAGTCTAAACTCCTCAACTGTACGCCTCTGCTATTACAATTCCAGACCCTCCGACCGCAGCGCACCGTACAAAGGCAAACGACCCACCGATGAACTTTGTGCGGGCGTCGTGCCCGTGCTTCTTGCCTTGTGTAGATGGTGAAAGGCGCTGAGGGTTCAAGGCTTCATTAACGTCTATTAAAAAGCCCCACCCTGAACCCACCAAAGTCGGTAAAATAATTGCCCAACACCTATGGACGGTTAGTACTCGACATGCTTTGTGCGTCGAGATGTGACCTAAACCATAAACCCTGAACCCTGCTGATTCGTTCGACGAAGGAAACAAAATTGGACGCCCGAACCCTAGGCTAATCATAAACCCTAAACCCTGAACACCCAACCCTAAACCCTGAACCCTAAACCCTCAACACTAAACCCTAAAACAGTAGGCCTTGGGAGGCCTTGTGCCATGCAGACAGCTCAGCACGAGGCTTTTGTTCAGACCTGTAGTATGGGGGCCTCAATCGTCTCAACAGGGTCTTGCAGTATGGCTATCTCCGACCATGAAACAAACTACCCTAGACCCTAAACCTTAAACCTATTTCCAACTAAACAGACCCCGCGAACACTTTTTTTCAAGGGCAGGGCGAGGCGCATGGCGCTTTTGCCGAAAGGGGCTCAGGGCTTAGGCTTTATGTTTTCAACGTTTGATGCTTGGGATTGAGGGATATCAAGCCCAAAAAGCTGTGTTGCTTGAGTCCATAGATGGTGTCAATAATGCGCGGGTAGGCAAGGAGCCGTAAAGCAGAGCGTCAAGACCGCATACCGGAAGCCCGAAATCTTACATGTCCCGTTCCCAAAAGACAGCCCAGCCAGACCCGCGCATGGCGTTGTGGCACGTGGCTCAAGCGAGATTTTAAGGGCAAGGCATCTTATGCTCAACTAGTATGGGCCTGTTGTTCGTGGCTTCTTATTCATCATGCGCCCGAGCACAGACTGTCTAGGCACCCACGGAATACCATACGTATAGTAGGTTGCTGTAGCTGATACTGTTTGGAGTTCAGAGCCTAGGTCTGAGGTTTGAGGAGCCCTTAAAGGAGCCCTGAAAGGGAGCCCTTATAAGAACCCTTGAAGGCCTGAGCTATGGATTTCAGGCAGTGCCTTCTGGGTTGAAAGCTGAGGAGCACCTTCCAGGGCCAGTGCCTTCTGGGGAGAATAGGGTTTAGGGTTTAGCACCTGTTGCAGCTGTTATTGCAAGCAGGCAAGTTTCACTAAGTCTTCTAGGGTTTCCGAAGCCCCTTGTCTGCAGGGCCTTAACATGTAGTCATGTAGAGCCTTAGTCTACGCGTTCTTAAGGGACGGGGGCCTCGTAAGCAGGATCTAGATCACTTGGTTTCTACTAGCCCAGCCATGGTCGGCAAGAAGGGC
>CAJNJA010103785.1:0-17500 GCA_905231915.1 Symbiodinium necroappetens
GGGTGTTTAAAAATAGGCGCCGTACAATTAGAGTAGGGATTTTATGCCCTAAGTATTCCATAGTCTTATGTGAATGTTATTTTTCTGTACGTACATATCGCCTATTCTCTCTCTGTCTCTCTCTCTATCTATCTCTATAAATATAAATATATATAAATATATACACATACTATAGACCCCCACCCCCACCCCTAGATACCGTGTTAAACCAGATTTTCCGGCAGGTCCGGATTTTGTATCTCTGAAAGACTGCCAAAACTAAATTCACATGTCAAGACACCAGGCAGCTCGTTCAGGTTCGACGTGAGCACGCACTCAACGGCACCACTGTATTCTTCCAATCACAAACCAACCGCCAAGCAACTCATTTCGGTTCGACGTGAGCACGCACTCAGCGGCCATTGTACTCTTCCAATCAAAAACAAAATTCTTCCTAGGGACACCAAAAATATCATCTTTTGGGAAACTCTACGGCCAGGCTCAAAAACACACATGTTGGCTTGGTTTTCCCTAGGAAAAAGTTGGTTGTCGGTGCAAAATACCAAACTTTTCCTAGAAACAAGATGGTTTTTGGACCAGAAGCCAACTATGTCCTAGGAAAAAGATGGTGTTGGGTCGAAGTGCCAACTTTTAGGGAAACCAAGAAAAGAAAACACATTTTTGGACACTATACTCACTATACGACCTATACGACCAGACTCCCAAAACATGTTTTTTGGTTTTCCCTGAGAAAATGATGGTTTTGGTCCAAGTTAAAACCAACTATTTCCTAGCAAAAAGATGGTTTGGGCTGAAAGACCAATTCTTTCCAAGGAAAAACTTGGTTTGGGGCTGAAAACAAGTTCTTTCTAGGAAAAGATGGTGTTGGGCAGGAAAACCAGTTTTTTATAGGGAAAACAAAAACGAATCTTTTTGGAGTCTGGCCGTATAATTTCCCAAAAGATTTTTTTGGTTTGCCCTAGGAAAAGTTTGTGTTTTCGTTCCAAAACCTTCTTTTTCCTCGGAAAAGATTGGTTTTTCAGTCCACAACCATTTTTTTCCTACGGAAAGTTGGTGTTTCAGTCCAAGACCAATTTTTCCTAGCAAAGGGTATATTTGATTTGTTGTTTGCGCGCCTTACGATTTAGTGTTGCCAAGAAAGTTCTTCGAGTGTCAGTACTGTTGGGATTCGGTTCCGCTTAGCATTACCACTATACAATAGGTAATAATCAGGACATTATTCGGATGAGTTTTGGGGTAAAGAGGGAGCTGGCACGTCAGGTGTAACACAGACCAGGACCCAGGATATCATGGTTGTCACATCTACCACTACGATTTCTTCTAGCTGACTAAGTTTGTAGCTGACTAAGTTTGTAACTTAAACAAGCGAAACATCAGGCCTACTATGGATGGCCGTAGGGCTGCTGTCAGAGCAAATACCGTTGACATATGGGCGAATGACAAGGATAGGGTGAGGGTTGATGTTGGTTGGGATTAGGACTAACTTAACGATCCTCGACATTATGTTGGTATCTGGTACAGGTTGAACCTTAGGTTAGCATCTGTATACACACATAAATGTACATACATGCATATGGGCAAGTCCGACAACAAGTCCGAGACGACCATGTGCTACAATGAGAAAGGAGGTGCCATATACAGTTCGATGAGGTGAACAACCAAGTGCCGTATCATCCCTAAACATCGACGGGCCATCATTTGGGAAACGCAAGAACGAAGACAGCAAGGATCGTGGCTCTTAATGGGTATCCTTTTGTGTTGTTTAATTTTTGCATGTTCGCATCGGTAACCTTCGTACTGTACCGGATACTTCCTTCAACAGCAACCCAAATAATGGCTGTAGCAGAAACCCCGACCCTATCAGGGGACCAATCCTTATATTAACTTTCAAGTCGATATGGGAGTTTGAAAAGGGAATGCATAATGGGGTTCCGTTGACATGGCATTTCAAATCCGAATGAACTAAGACATGAATCTATAATATGGGCCCTCTTTTGCGTGAACATGAGATAAGAGACTGCTGTCACCATTGGGGCCAATGTAAGGTCGAATGGCAAGGTTATTCTTCGGATGTTGTTGTTTAGGAATAGGAGTTAGTCAAGGCCCACGGTCATGCACACGTATTGCTGGGGCTTTGATCTCAGATTGCAGCGAAAGCTACCTTGACAGAAACGGTTTTCATCGTTGGAGAAGTCATCTCTCGGAGTATGTGCATGAAGGGTCGCAAGAATTCAGAATGAAGGCGTCTGCTGATATACATATGCTGTCTCTTCGGAATTTCAATACCCAGCGTTAACCCCCCGGATCATACACCAGAAGCTTAAACGTAGGAAGATCGGTGGCGTTATCACGGCACCTCGCGGCAGCTCTTGGGGGGGAGGGTTAGCATATATGTATATATGTATGTATGTATGTATGTATGTATGTATGTATGTTTATATGTCTATATGTCTATATGTCTATATGTCTATATGTCTATATGTGTATATGTGTCTATGTATATATGTACATATGTATATATGTCTATATGTATTTTTGTATATATGTGTCTGATTGTGCGTGCACATGTTTACAAACACGTCTGTGCATAAATACATGAATATAAATATACACACATACATACTATACACATGTATAAACACATATATACATGCACGCATACATGCATGATGCATACATACATACATGCATACACATACATGTATGTATGTATGTATGTATGTATGTATGTATAGACATATATATATATATATATGATTGCAAGTTGATGCTCATGCATGCATTTTTGCAAGTATTTAATGTGTATATACATACAGTACATACATGCGCATGCATGCGCACACACAAAAATAAGTTTTGATAGGCCTAGAGTGTCGATAAAGGAACCTGTCCCAAGCTGGCCACTGAGGTTTTACTACGCGCTGGGTTCCCATGTTTCCGTGCGCTCTGCATTTGAGAGTGCCTCAGGCATTATTCATTCTTCATGCAAGGCCGCGTTGGGCTTTGAAGTACGTTGAGGCTTTAGTCTCAGGGCTTTGCGGCTTTGATGTTGACGGTTTTCGAGTTCAGGGTTTGGGTCTTTTTGGCTTTGGGGTTGTGGGTTTTTGGCTGCATGAGTGTCAGGGACGAGGATTTTAGAGTTTATGCCCAAGGTTGGGCCAGGCTGGATTGCGAAAACTGTGAACCTAAACGTTCATGCCTTGGCTTCTCACAAAACACGTTACGGGGGTCGGAACAGCTTGGTAACCATATCCTCTTATAGTCTTTGTTATAAGTATAGCATAATATGCCCTGGGACGTCCCTATTAAGGCCCCTATAACTACTATAATAGTAGCTGTCCCCCAAGATGCCTGAGGCGCTCAGCAAGTGCTGCGGGTCGATCCCGATCCAAAGGCCGGCGCAGGGCTTAGGTTCTTCAACATGCTAGGGGGGGCCAGGGGGGGTCTGAATTTGTTCATAGTATCCGGTTACAGCTATCAGCTTTCTACAATAAACAGTCATGTATAGCTATGCAGTATAGCATGTCCGAAAGCCTTTTTCTAATTGCTGAGTCTGAAAAGAAACTTGCTGGAAGTATCCTCCCTCCAACCGGCCAAACCAGTTTTCAGGTTGGTGTTGCCTGGGGTATTGCAATGAGTACGAGAACTTGGGAGGCTGTTGGCAGCTCCCTAGGAGTGAGGGGGCGGATGTTGCCATTTTGTGTTGGGGCCATAGGCACATCCGGCACGGAACCTCCAATTCCTGAAGTTAACCTACTCCATATGGGCTCTTCCGGTGCCGAAGACCGAATTCCTACATGACATGTTGACTGTGTAACCTGCACATGCACAGCGAGCAGGTGAAAGCCAGCGCAGCTCCTTGTTTGCAAATCTGCGAAGCCTTCTTTGTTGTTGTTTCTGTCAGTAGTGTTAGCACTACTGCTACTATCAAGCTTGCGAGTATCATTGCTAACAGTGTTGCAATGCATCTAAATGTTAAAGTTTGAGTAAACAAATGTGCATGCACGCGAAGACAAGCACACATACACGAAACAAAACATCAACAAATTTTTGTATATACATATATATATATACATAGAGAGATACATGCATACTTACAGATCTATTTGTTTACTGTTTTATAAGTGTAACGATGGGCTGTTATGCCAGGCAGATCCAAGGACAGAGCTTGGCTGTAGACTGGGCAGCTGAGGACATGTTTGTGCTGTTTGGCCAGCGTGCTGCTCGTTCTCAAATGCTGCCTCGACCAGCGAATGTTGGTAGTGGCACAGACGGCCGCTTGCCTGCACTCGGCATGGCAAGATGTTTCGTGTTGTCCACATGTATCTTGCAGTTTGCTTGGTAGCACACAGAACACGGTCATCTCTCCCACTATCCATGTCCTGTAGCTGCCCAAGAGCCTCCTCTCAATCTCCTAGGAGTTGCTTTAACCGTGTCACGGCGAATACAACTGCCAGGAAGGGCATTCCCTGCAGCCTCCCCTCGCCAGGCCAGGTGAGCCTTCCGATAGAGAGCCACAGTCTCGGCAATCCCGACGCACCGCAGCTGCAAGATGAACTAACAAGTTCACAAGCCAGTTTTTTTCGGAGGGAGATCTACGATCAACGGAGGGTCGGTAGCAGGTGCAGCTGGTAGCAGCTGCGACTGCTACTGCTGCTTACCACTGCGACCACTGCTACTAACACTACTGGCACTGCTACTGCTACTGCTACTGCTACCGCTGCTACTCCTCCTACTCCCACTTCTACTGCTACTGCTACTACTACTACTACTACTACAACTACTACAACTACTACTACTACTACTACTACTACCACCGCCACCTCCTCCTTCTACTACGACTACTACGACGTCGACTACTACAACTACTACTAGGCTGCTGCTTCTGCTACGACCTGTGGCTTCAGGGCAACTGCCTGCCACCTCGCGTGGAAGACTACGTGGATCGGAGCTCGGTCTGGGTCTCAGAGGTCGGTTTTCAGCTGAAGCTGCTGGGGCCGAGTTGGGACTTCCGAAACTTGAGTTGTTTGCCTGCGCAAAAGCTGTACGGAGTAATACTGATCCATGCTCAAAGAGCAGAACTGCAACGCTGCATAATCCTTCCAAGCGCTAGAATGATCATGTACCTAGCCATCGTGCCCACATTCCTGCCAACAGTCATCACGATGGTCGCAGGTTGCTACGATATTCTGCGAGTCTACAATGAACAGAGTTGGCGTCAGGTCCTATCCGAGATCCTTAGAAACTTTGACTCCAGCGGTGGCCGCTTGCACAGAGAAAGTTTCCTTTGCTTCAGCAGACTCATTCAGATTTCTGCGACTGATAGTTTAGGGTCGCTCCACCGCGCAGTTGCGTCGGTTGTGATCTTTTCTCCCGATCACGATTCACAAAGTTCCACGTGATATTGGCATTGTTGCTGAGCTTTGGAGTTAGAGTGCGGTGAGAGACTTTTGAGACCCGGCATAGACACAGAGATTGAGGATGCACCTTGGTCCCGTCGCAGGCCACAAGTGCTCATGTGCTTAACAAGCCCTCCGAGGCTCCATCGCTACACGTTCTATTCTAACCCTGATTTTTTTCCCCAATGAACGCTGATGTTCGAGGCCTCTGTCCTCCAAGGGCCCCCAAAGCTTTACACCTTTTGCACGACTTTGCGACTTATGGTCAGGGCAGCGTCCTCGCAGAGCTTGTGTCCTCTCCGGACCCGAAGGGATCGGAAAGACAGTGGCTGCAACTTGTCTTTAGGGTTTAGGGTTTAGGGTTTAGGGTTTAGGGTTTAGGGTTTAGGGTAGGTGTACATGTTTTGTGTGATGTGAACGTTGACTTGCGGACTGTTCTCAGGAGCTGAAATTGGGCACTGGATGAAGACTGGCACTGGTTGGAGTAGATAGAGCCTTCTTCCTGAGACACAGCCAGGTTCCAGCTGGCACATATATCCGACACGTTCTCGCCCAACCGAAGGCATTAAGGAAATACCTCAAAGCTTGCCAGAGCATGGACTTTCAAAAGATGGACAGTTTCTCTATACTCACGCAAACTGCATTCCCAAGATACACCTGCAAACGCCAAGGGACAAAACATGAAGGAGCTCCAGGGTAGTTCAACGGTGCTCCCGAAGCAGACAACCTCACCAAAATAAATCAGGGCTGCGCCTCAAGCAACCCAGCCTACTTTCAGAATACTCCTTGATTGATTGCTCCCTGAGTATGCCACCGCCCGTGTTACATATGGTGGTACGTACGTATGTATGCATGCATGCATGTATGTACGTATGTATATGTACGTATGTATGTGTGAATTTATGTATGTATGTATGTATGTATGTACGTATGTACGTACGTAGGTAGGTCGGTGGGTGGGTGGGAGGGTAGGTAGGTAGGTAGGTAGGTAGGTAGGTAGGTAGGTAGGTAGGTAGGTAGGTAGGTAGGTAGGTAGGTGTGTAGGTGTGTTTGTGTGTATGAATGTATCTGTGTGTGTGTGTGTATGTATGTATGTATGTATGTATGTATGTACTTACGTACGTATGTATGTGTGAATTTATGTATGTATGTATGTATGTATGTATGCATACTTTCGTACATATATATATATGTAGGTATGTGCGTGTATGTATATATGTAATATATATATATATATGTATGTAGGTTTTTGTCAGATACAGATGTAGATATATGGAAACATATAATGCACACAGTGTTTTCTCAATCACTCCACAGCGAGCAAAGGCGATCGAGCTGGCCCACTTCGCCTCCTCTCCTGGCCGCCTGTTCTCGAGGCGCATTGACATCTCGCAGTGTCCGCCTAGGGGTTTCAGCGGACAGTTATATATGTGAGTGTGTGTATATATATATGTATATATATATGCATATATATATATATAGATATAAAGAAGCAGTTCTATATAGATAGATAGATAGATAGATAGATAGGTTTATACAGAGAGAGAGAGAGTACATCGCGACGTTCGAGATACATCTATGTATACATATATGTTTATATGCAAGACTGGTTCTGGTCACGCTTCCTGCGAGCCGACAGGAACGTCCTGTACGTTCCCATCGACGGCACGCCAGACATAGCAAATGTAGTTCAAGGCCGGGAGGGAAACTGGGATCCAGGGACTCCAAGATCTCTCTAAGGTTTAGGGTTTAGGGTATAAGGAGCTATATACTTTAGGTTGAGAGAGATTTCTTGGTGGAGGTGTATAATTGGAGGCTCGGGGGATGCTTTGACGCGTTGATTCGGAGGATATGTGGAATCTGTTAGGACGTAGTTGGCGGCGAAATGGAAGGTATCCGGTTATCTACCCTAAACCCTACAAACCCTCAACCCTATAGACCTTAGAGCCCTCACCCCCCAACCTGGCCCTCCGCACGCTTTTGGCTCCGCTGCACCTTGCGAGGCATTTCTCAGTCTTTAGCAACACGAAGGCCGCCAGTGCTTTCGAGCGCCTCCCGGAATCAAAAGGACGCTCGGTTTTTATGAGTGGACCTAGTTTTGTACTATGACTAGTAACGAGTAATCATAGCAATATCAGATTAGGATTACTAGCCATCGTAGTAAGAAGAAGGACAATAGTAATATCTGCTATCATTAATGTTTCTCAGTTTGCTTTGTTTAGCTGTACGATTTCAGTTTGCTTCTGCCTTAATCTTGCCGGTTTCATCCGGTGTTTGAGATGACCAGAAGCCTGACTAACTCAAGGAGGAAGCAGCCCGAAACAGCTAAAACAAAACCCTAAACCCTAAACCCTAAAACCCTAAACCCCAAGCCCTAAACCCTGAACCCGAGACCCTAAACCCTAAACCCAAGGCTTGAGCGTGCAGCGTGGTACATTCGGCTCAGGGCCTTGCACCTTGTGCCCCGAACGCCCCCGGAAACCTCAGAACTCTGCACTGAAAAGCGGAGAAGCAGAGGGGTTTAGGGTTTAGGGTTTGGGGTTTATAGGGTTTATAGGGTTTACGGTTTGAAGTCTGGGATTTAGGGTTTGGGGTTTAGGGTTTCGGGAGTAGCAGATTGTAATCTCCTCCGAGGACATCCTCCAAGCACTGCACCACTTGGACCATACAAGGCTCGACGGTTTAGAGTTTAGGGCCGTTTAGGGTTTAGGGTTTAGGCTACCGGCTACCAGTAGCTTGAGCACTTAGTGATTCAGGATTTGGGGTTTGCAGGCTTCTGTCTCAGGTTTACGTTCAAATTAGGGCTTGCTTTCTGGCTCGGTTTTTGGTGTCCGGGGTCTCGGGATTCAGGGTTAGTGAGTGGCGTGATTCCGCAAGCGGCCGGCCAATGCGGAAAAGACAGAGGAGCGTTTCCGACAATCAGCCGCATTCGTGCTGATGCCACCCAGGATCGTGTTTTGGGGTGTCGGGGTTTTAGGGTTTGCCAACCATATCTTCATTCGTTTTCCGAATCCTTCCTCACCCACATGTCCCAGACAAGCGAAAGCCACATACCCGTGCATGCAAAAAGGCCCTTGAACAGCCTTAAACCCCAAAATCCCGCATCCAGAACCTTCAAAAGTTCTAAAAACCCGCAGCCCGACAGCCCCGAGGTTACAACACTCGAATGGCAGCCTCGACTCCGGATTCCAACACCCCAAGCCTCGTAGAGCCGCAGAGCCCCATAAAAGCCCTGTACCAGGACCCTCCCTGTACCCTCAAATAGAGGTATATGGTCCCAAATAAGGGGTACTTAGGGTCTATTAGAGGGTAGATTTTGGGGTGCTCATAATAAGGATCCTACTATTTAGGGTACTATATCAGGGTCCCCTTTTTTCGGGAATCCCCGTATAAGTATAGAACTCTATGAAGCCCATCCTGGCACCCAGGGGTCGACACCTGCTACTCCTGGATGACCGCTGCGGAGCCGTGGGGGCGAGCTCTGAAGTTCGAAGCCTACTGAGACTTCGGCAAAGTCGGGGGTTGAGGTTCTTGAGGTTTTGATTAACCCCAAATTACCTACCGCTTTTAAGGCCTTCTATAAGCAAAACAGAGCATGAAACCAAGAAAAGGTAGGTTTTAACGGGCTCGGGTAGGGTTTAGAGTAGGAGCCTAAGCATTTAGGCGTGCAGGGTTCAGGGTTTTGGGGGCCCGGCGTGAGGGTTTAGGGATTTTAGGGTAGTAGAGAATGAGAAGCATCGAAACTCATTGGTCAACCCAAGCCCAAAACCTTGCAAAGCCACGAAGGCAAGCCAACAAACTCAAAACCGTACTAGAAAGGGGTTTGACTAATCACAAAAGTCTCCCCTTGTAGTGCCCGCATGGCTCGATAATATACTCCCAAACAAAATCCTATACAGTTAGTAAGGCCGATGTGTGAAGCCCTCCCTGCAAATCTTCGGGCCTAACCCCAAAAGATCCTGAAGCCTCTAAACCCTGAAGCACGAACCCTAATTTTTCGGATTTGCAGAGGTCAAAGTCAGATCGGGAAGGTGGTATCAAACCCCCTTGCTAGCCTCGGAGTCACTTTCTGTCTTGCGGTGAGAAGTGCACATTGCCTAAGGAGTAACATGCTGGAGGCGGTGGCAAAGCTGCAAGAGGATAGTCCAGTGAAAATTCGACTGTCAACGTCACCTGCAGCTGGTGGCTGTTTCGGTGCAGTACTGTGCCAACAGGGATGAGGCTGATATGCATAGACATGCATGAGCCGTGACTTCGGATTTGAAGTGCTGGAGCTGGTGCTGCTGTTGCCGGTGCTGTTGCTGGTGCTGGCGGTGCTGGTGGCGCCGCTTGCTACTCTTATGGTTGTTGTCGTTCTTGCTACTGCTACTGTTGTTGTTATTCTTGCCGTCGCTGCCGCTGTTGTCATTGATTCTTGCCTATACCGAAAGCTGCCTCTATCGGCTAGCCTTCCTGAGGCCAAGAATTTGAGCACTTCGACTGCAGTTATTAACATTTCAGAAGATTTCTCCTTTTTGGGTCAGGCTCAGTGGTGTTTGTCTTCTTGTGTCAAGTCTCCAAAGCCTGTTAAATAGGCTAGAACTTGGAAGCGCCAACCTTGCTTCTGGACCCAAGGTCTAGTTGTGTGCTCGCGAGAACAGATGTACGAGTCGTTGGGACCGTGCAAATGCGTCAATGTGCCAATGGTGAGGGCCTCGGGACTACGAGCGAGTTGTGCTGATGTTCAACATCTCAAAACGTCTTGCTCAATTGCCATGTTTTCGCTGCCTGTGCCCTGCTCCCAGGTAGCATTGACTGCTGTACAGCCTTGCCCTCAGCGTTAGCAGTGAAGTGCCTCTCAAATTGGACATGATTGAACGAGCTCAGGTCTGCGCAACTTTTCTTGAAGCGCATGCACCGGCCCCTTAGACCCTGCGACTTTGAGCAGAACGCAAGCGCGCAGATAGCGCTTGCCCGGAGCGAGGAGATTCTTACGAGGCTGGCTCAGCATCCATTGCTAGTCCAGCTCGCGGGTAATCCAGGGCAGGTGGATGCCATCTGCCAAAGGGTCACTCCACAGCTGCGGTCCTTGTTCGATCTTTGCGGCGTGAGGGCAGCTCGAGCTACGTCGCTTGACGAGACCATCGCGAGCCATGTCTCCGTCCTCGTGCCGCAGGAGAAGACCATCGAGCCTCTGCAGCTTACACGGAAAATGTCCATCGATGGTGCAGTTGGAGAACTCTTGCCGAAAGCGATGTCGATGGATGGACCTGCCCTGGCCCGTGCAATGTCCATAGACGAGACTCAGGCCACAGACAACGGTATCGACCATTTCTAGGTGTCAGCACCGATCCACAGCACAGTACATCGTCGACATACAACCGTACAGCCCAGGTTACACATTGCTGCAAGGATTGATGCTTCGTATCAGTGATTTGCTGACACCTGTCTCAAGAATTCGATTACCATGTTGGCATTTTGCCGGATGCATTTACCTGCTACAGGAAAGATGTCTAAAGCTGGCAGTGACTTCGTACGAGATACCTGGCTCGTTCATTCATTGTAGGCTTGCACGAGCTTTCGTAGAGATTTGGTCAGCCTCCAATTGGCAGAATTCTGGAATTGAAAGCCGCTGTCACGCACACAAGGGCCAATGCAACTACGTGCCCTGCAAAGTCTTTCCAGCAGGAAGTTTTCATTGCACCCGTGTTTTTGGTGAAGAGAGACGAACCTCGCACAACTTGAGTGATTCTGCACTTCACTTGCACAGCCCGCAACGAGAACGGGAAACTGAAACCACTGTGACAATGTGGTTGTTCCTCAGCCACTGTCGCAACGGTGTGTGATTATCTTGGACTTGACTATTGCTATAGTGGCGCCCTAGGCAGCTCAGCAAATACCAAGAAAAAGTGCGTGCCTGCCTGCCTTGTGCGGTAGCGACAAGGTCAGACCGAAGAGGAATGCATACTTGGCAGAGGTTCATCTCTATCATGGCTGCGGTCACTGTCCTTGACATAGCAAGGTGCCTCCTGAGCAGTTAATCTTCCTCAGATGGCCAGCTGAGCAGGAGCCGCGGTGACTAGGTTCTGCAAGTCTCTCAAATCTTCAACCTTGCATGTAAGATATCCAGTGCTCAGTCCGCCATCTTCATCTCCCTACACCCACATCGGCCCATGCCCCCTGACTCTGGAGCCTGTCTGAGACAAAATAGCATGGAAACGGTGTACCCTGAGCCGTCTTGAATCCTAAATCCCTAAACCCCCGAACCCCTTAACCCGACCCTAAACCGCAAATCCCCAAAGCACCGGGCAGCTGCAGGATGTTCACCAGCTGGTCCCGAGCGGAGCTGCGGCTCCGAAAACAGCCCTGCAGCGCCAGGACCTCGATTTCGGGCTTTATGATCTTGGGCGTCAAGGCTTTAATTAGGGGTCTTAGGGTTTATACGGCTTGAGGGGTTTACGGTGACCTCGGTACCTGCGGGTGTAGATCGGACTCAGGTTTTGGGGGGCAGTCGGGGATACACCGGGTCGGCCTGGCAAGGTAGGCGCCCCAGCATCAATGGTTCTGCCAGCGAGTTTGTTCCGTGGGTTGGTTTCAAGAAGCAGTCGCTGCATGATTCGTGACTATAAAAAATCATATCAGTACCATATTAGTGGGAAGATTATCGTTGTCAATGTTCAATACCATAGTAAGCCATGGTCAGTGTCATTGTCACCACCACTATCATTACCATTGTCAGAACCATTAACACTGCTATTACTCTTATTGCTGTTATGCGAATTATCTTTATTGTTATTCTTATCCTGAGCATGTACATACCCAGGGCTGGAGCAGTTGGTCCCATCCGACGGCTCCTCAGCGACAGAGGACTCAGGTGCAAAAAGGGGGTCTTAAAGGGTTCTATAAGGGTGCTATAAAGGATTTGTGTTGGTTCACGGGTTTGGGGCCTAGAGGCATTGTCTACAGGGACTTGGGCTTTGGGATGTCGCATGTTGGGATTTGGAGCTTGGGGGTTTGGGATTTAGTAGGGGCAAGGGGGGCCCTCAACCCGGTCGGCGCAGAGTTTTCTGGGCTAGGTCTTTCGGTGGTGAATGTAGGGATTTAGGCTTTTGGTTTCAGGGTTTACGCCTCGGACATTGACTTTGCAGCTGCTTGTTGGTCTGCCTCGTCTTCCGTTGCCTCGGCCTCCAACCCTTCTGTCCTCTTGGAGCGCATGCAAAACGTAAACCCGAAATCCCACATCGGCCTAAACCCCAAGCCGGAAATCTCCGAATCCGAGTTAGAAACCCTGAGCCCTAAACGCCAAACCGCAACGCCAAACCGAAGGCTAAGCATCTGAGCACCATGCATCGCCAAAAGATCCCGAACACCAGTCTCCACATCCTTCCATAGTTATCTTGTCAGTATTGTTCTCACTGTTATTATCCTCATTGCTATTGTTCTCGTTGGTACTGTTCTCACTGTTATTATTCTCATTGGCAATATTCTCATTGTTATTGTTCTTAGTCTTGTGCATTCTCCTTGTGATGTTCATTCTCATTGATATTCGTCTTGCTTATTCTCATTGTGCTGGCAGGTGGCATTTGCCTTCCTTCCTGGCAGGTTCCTCACTTTCTCAGAGAGCTTTCGGTGATGTCGAATTTCAGGTTTGGGAGCTTCTTTGGTTTCGAAGATTTAGAGGTGTTGGATGATGGTCTCGGGGCGTTCAGGGGTAATAGCGTGTACCGGTGGAGGGTGCCGCTTTGAGGCTGGGGTGTCTTCTTCGGAACCCGGGGATCCCAGATGTTGGTATCAGGGATGATTTTAGTGTTCTTATTATTTGGGTGTTAAGGTTGCTGCTGCAGGTTTGGGATCAGAGTTCGAGGTGGAAGTCCGTTATGGACTGTGCTGAACTCTGGGGCTTCGCCGGATAACGAAGAGTGAGAAGCCAGCCGCGCCAGCGCAATAAGACACGCCCCCCCCCATTGATCCCATCTGCGCGGCGCGTTGCACCAGGGACCGGATATGCCTGCTAGATATGGATGTCTGCGACTCAGCAATGGCTGCTCTTTCGGCTGGGTTTCGGATCAACTCTGGGTAGCTCGACGATATACCAGCAACAGGAGGCTCTTGCAAAACTCCTCGCCACTTGCATTTCATGTCGCATTGTCCAGAACCTTCCATGCGGATCTCCATTCGGAGCTGTCATAGATTTAAGGGAGCCGAAAGTACTGCAGAATTCCACCTTGCGGACATGCTTTTTTCCAGGAGCACTTCAATTGTAGTAGTTGTCATCGTAGACATTGCAATAGCAGCAGCAATCAAAATAAGACGAACTCCAGGGCTGTGAATAGCCGTTCTTGCCCATATTGGTTTGCTTCATGGGGCAGAAGACATCGGAATAGCCCTCGTCCAGTGCTGTTGCTCCAGACAACACGGCAGTGTAGACTAGCTTCATGGACGCCAGTTTGAGGCTTTGGAAAGATGCTGGAAGTCCGGATGCTCTCCGGAGAAGTAGTGGCAAGACATACTGCGCAAGATCTGGAGGAGCTCGGTGACGCGAGGAGCCTGAAACGACATTTGAACCAGTTTCATGGTGTGGAAACGCGGTTTAGACAAAGGCTCTTTCTCCACGGTGAGATGTTGGAGGACAGGGTCAAGCTGGAATCATCCATGGACCTGAATCTGGTCCTATTGCCGCTCGCTGACGTTTCCCAATCGCAAGCCGACGATCTAGTAGCCGCTGCTGAGTGGGGTTCCGTGGCCGAGGTTGAGTCCATGCTGCAGTTGCCTCAAGATCCAGACTTGCTTGACTCGCACGGCCGAGCAGCTTTGATATATGCATCCTACGGAGGCCATCTCGAGACAGTCCACTTACTTCTGGAGGCCGCCGCCAACAAAGATGTGGCAGACGACGACGGGTACACAGCTCTGAACAGTGCGTCCGGTGAGGGTCATGTCGAGATCGTGCGCTTGCTGCTGGAGGCCGGTGCCAAGAAGGATGTGGCAGATGCTAATGGGTGCACAGCGTTGAACAGTGCATCCTATGCTGGTCATGTCGAGATCGTCCGCTTGCTGCTGGAGGCCGGTGCCAGGAAGGACGTGGCAGATGTTAATGGGTGCACAGCATTGAACAGTGCATCCTATGAGGGTCATGTCGAGATCGTGCGCTTACTGCTGGAGGCCGGTGCCAGGAAGGACGTGGCAGACGTCGATGGGTGCACCGCATTGATCAATGCATCCCACGCTGGTCATGTCGAGATCGCCCGCTTGCTGCTGGAGGCCGGTGCCAAGAATGATGTGGCGAATGGTTTCGCGCGCATGACAGCCTTGAAAGAGGCATCCGGCGCTGGTCATATCGACATCGTCCGCCTGCTGCTGGATGCCGGTGCCAAGAAGGATGTGGCGGATGGTTTCGGGGGCACAGCGTTGATCAATGCATCCCACGCTGGTCATGTCGAGATCGTCCGGTTGCTGCTGGAGGCCGGTGCCGATAAGGATGTGGCAGACGTCGATGGGTGCACGGCGTTGACCCAGGCATCCCACGCTGGTCATGTCGAGATAGTCCGCTTGCTGCTGGAGGCCGGTGCCAAGAATGATGTGGCGAATGGTTTCGCTCGCATGACAGCCTTGAAAGAGGCATCCGGCGCTGGTCATATCGACATCGTCCGCCTGCTGCTGGATGCCGGTGCGGATGGTTTCGGGGGCACAGCGTTGATCAATGCATCCCACGCTGGTCATGTCGAGATCGTCCGGTTGCTGCTGGAGGCCGGTACGGATAAGGATGTGGCAGACGTCGATGGGTGCACGGCTTTGACCCAGGCATCCCACGCTGGTCATGTCGAGATAGTCCGCTTGCTGCTGGAGGCCGGTGCCGAACAGGATGTGGAAAACGTCGCTGGGTGCACAGCGTTGACCCAGGCATCCCGCGCTGGAAATGTCGAGATCGTTCGCTTGCTGCTGGAGGCCGGTTCCGTTAAGGACGTGGCAGACGTCGACGGGTGCACCGCGTTGATCCATGCATCCAACGCTGGTCATGTCGAGATCGTCCGCTTGCTGCTGGAGGCCGGTACCGAGAAGGATGTGCCAACCGACACTTGGTGCACAGTGTTGATCAACGCCTCCCGCGCTGGTCAAGTCGAGATCGTCCGCTTGCTGCTGGAGGCCGGTGCCAAGAAGGATGTGGAGGGCCGAGGCAGGCGCACCGCCTTGGCCCAGGCATCCCACGCTGGTCATGTCGAGATCGTCCGCCTGCTGCTGGATGCCGGGAAGGATGTGGCGGATGGCTTCGGGGGCATAGCGTTGATCGAGGCATCCCACGCTGGTCATGTCGAGATCGTCCGCCTGCTGCTGGATGCCGGTTCCATGAAGGATGTGGCGGAGGGCATAGCGTTGATTGAGGCATCCCACGCTGGTCATGTCGAGGTCGTTCGCTTGCTGCTGGAGGCCCGTGCCAGGGAGGATGCGGCGGATACCTCTGGGCGCACAGAGTTGAAAGATACATATCGTCCGCCTCGTTTCCGGTGCCACGAACAGATGTGGCGGATGGCTTTGGGCACAGCCTTGAACAATGCATTCCGCGAGGGTCATGCCGAGATCGTCCGCTTGCTGCTGGCGGCTGGCGCCGACAAGGATATGGTTGGCCTAGGCACACAGCTTTGATGAGGGCAAACGCTGCAGGTCGTGTCGAGATCGTCCGGATGAAGTCTGATACCAAAAGCGTTGTGGCAGAGAACGCAGCAGCACACTTGACGTTCGAGCCTTTGCAAGTACATGTGAAGGTAATTCGATGTGTACTGGTTTGAATCTTGTCTCGACTTGATAACCCATAGTCTGTCATTTTCCGCGATCTAGCCTTTCTAGCCACAACATCTCTATATACTACAGATGAATGAAAACCTTTCCCCTAAACTAAACTTGTAACTAAACCTTAACCCCGAAACCCTATTACTAAACCCTAAACTTACGCGCACAACCCACAAACGCAAACCCTAAACACCGAAGCCCTAACACACAACACTCTAAACCCAAACACTATATCAGCCCCACAAGCCCCAAAGCCCCGAATGCCCTAAGCCTACACCCAAGACCCGCAACCGCAACTGCCAAACATCCTGCTGTTTGGGTAACTGGGCATCTATCGATCAGCAATGTAATTCCTTGGTCCTTGGAATTATTGATCTACTCATAGTCACAGCGTGAACTCTGGACTAGATTCCTTAGATACTTCACGTTTAGAGCCGAAACCCAATCCCATTCTTCTGCCTCGACATGAAGCTCTGTGGGTGTCGTAGTCCCGACTTAGATTTTGCAACGGACTCCCATGTTGCACGAGGCCCTGAATGTGCCATCCGCTGCTAGTTGTTCGCAATCTCGAAACCTAAGCCAGCAATCTCCTACACCCTATGGGTACCAAATAGTTTCAGCCGGCAGCCTTGTGAGCAGCAGCCAAAACTAGTCACAACAACAACAATGTCAGACGTTGAGCCCACTATCCTTGCATTCGGCAAGCCACAGCTGAAGTTTTCACGTCATCGACCGAGACGTCTTTGAAGAGCTTGTTATATGTCCGTGAATCATCGACGCTGTCGTCATCGCCATCGTCGTCACAAGCATCATCTTAACCTAAGCCCTGCCATGGTCTCTGGATGAAGTCAGTAACCGGGAAGTCTGAAACCTTGCGCCCTAAAGCCTGAAGCCTAAACCCTAAAACCCTAAACCCTAAACCCTAACTCGCTAAACCCCTCAACCCTAAACCCCTAGACCCTAAAACCCTAAATCCCTAAAGCTTAAACCCGAAACGCTAAACCCTAAGCCCCTAAACCCTTAACCCCTAGCTCCTACACCCTAAGCCCTCAACCAATAGGGTTTAGGATTCAGGGAACCTTCAGCCCGAATGACAAGCCTTGAAGCCTCTGTGAAACGTCGACATCCCCAAATCTGCCGGTCTGAAACAGTAAAGGCGCGGAACAGACGGTCCCTAGAGGCCTCGGGAGATTGTACCCATCTACGGTGCCTCATCTAGAGCCCGGATGTTGCAGCTGCCATCGTGGCCACAGCTCCCCCAGCTTCGCAGGCAGACACTCTGTAGCCCCAAAGCTCGAACAGCGACACGATGAGTTTCCTGACGCCCTCTGAACTGC